>OZ026574.1:10517303-10707303 GCA_964020215.1 Aurelia sp. 3 sensu Dawson et al. (2005)
CCAAGGCTACTTCACGGATTTGAATCATTCAAATTCTAGTTAAAAGTCGAAAGATCAAAGTATTGTTGTGATTTTTCTTGCTGTCCTATCAACACTAGAAGTATTGGTAAATTCAACTTTATAAAAATTTCATTGTTCATTGATTACTGAAAAATGGCCCAAAACATCGATCAATGCATAAATGACCTCGCGCACAGAATAATGAAGGAAATGCAACTTCTCATGGGTGAGAGATATCCTCAAGGCATTAATTTCCTTGGCACCGAAAATTGTTCTTATGTGTTTGAAAATCGATGTCTCATAACGCTTAAGGTTACTGTAACCCTTCAGGCAGTGATTAAGAAACTTTGTTTACCACGGCCTTTTGTTAAGATATACCAAACAAGGCTATATATCATTCGAGGCAGAATTAAACGCAGAATATCATAAAAATATATGCTATTGATTTTGCAAAAGCACAAATGATTTATTCCAAATTTTAGGCGAAATCGACCACCCTCGCGAAAAAATCTTTGTGTACCCCAGCGAGCACTGTAGGACCACGATTATCTATTTACCATAGACTCAAGGTCCTGAACTGCAAAACCGTGTCACGAATTTTTGGTGAAACGTACTGGCTAGAAATAATACCATTTTAAACTTTGTATTAATGTATGGAATGTCTTTTTTAACTTTCAAACCTCTGTAAAAAACGGACTCGTGGATCTATCGAAAATCGCTGACACGGTTTCGTAGGTATATGCTCTGTGACCCTGTGTACCAAGTTTCAAGCGATTTCATTGGCCCGTTGGGTACACAAAGATTTTTTAGTACGCACCAGTACTCAAGAATCCTGTTTCGAGAAATCAGGCTTTTAACAAATTCGGTCAAAAAGTGCGGGAAAAACGATTATGCTTGTGCGTGCAGACACGAAACCACAGGTCAAGCAATAAAGATTTGGCGCGGTCTTTATAAATCTTTTTGTCAATAAAACTGCAACGAGTGACTTACAGATGTAACTATCACGAAATTCCGCTAGCGATAGACAGTCGTTAGGACTCGTTGGAAATGACTTCTTTGTGCTTTTTGATGGGCAGTCATCATTAATGCAGAAAATTTTCCAGCTGCCACTGAGGCCTTTTAGCGTCAAATATTTTCAAATTGCTGTGGCATTCCTTGCAAACCGAGGGCAAAGAATGCAGTAAACTTTTTGAGTAAAGATTTGCTGATGATTCGGTTGTACTTTCTTGGTTCAAGTCCTTTTTCGTCTGATTCTTCCGATTCTGATCCCTCATTGTCAAAACCTTCCTGGTCAAACCACGACCCCTTATCTGATAACGCAAGATTTGTAGCTTTGTCTTTTCCAAAAGGTTTTTGAATCCTTTTTCCTAAACTCTGGTCCTTTTCTGCTCCATAACAACAGAGCAAACATTACATCCATGCGGATTACACTTACTGCCTTCTAAACCACAGAACTGTGCGAATCATTCGCAAGGTCAAGTTAGCTTACCTTAATCCCCTAATGCTTGTTCGCGCAATTTCTGAAAAATATGAGTGCTTCTTTTAAAATACTCAAATTTGCAAGTAATTGGGTTTGTTTTGTGAAGCGAAGTGGCTAAAACGGTGCTTAAATACTTGAAGCATCAGAATATAGCAAAATTGAAAAATCGAAAAATTCTTGCTTTAAGGGTTACAGTAACCTTAACGGAGGTGAAACGCTCATCCTATTGTTCGATTTGAATAGAATCCTTACGATTTGATCAATGTTTTAGGCCCTTTTTCCGTGATTTTGCAACCATGAAATTTCTATAAAGCTGAATTTGGCAATATTTCTAGTGCTTGTAGGACAGCGAGAAAAATCACAAAAATACTTTGATCTTTCGGCTTTTAACTAGAATTTGAATGATTCAAATCCGTGTTGTAGTCTTGGTGTTATGAATTTTCAAAAGTGGGAACTTTTTTCTGGCTCACCCGGTATATAATGCAGTTTGAATGTATATATGAAGACAAAATAACAAATTCTCCTTGCAACATAATATATATACAATGCTGATATACAATATAGTATTGTTTGACATTTGTCCACTTTGGCAGCTGCATAGTTACGATAACAGGGAGGATCCTCGTGCACTGTGGAGCGACTCATTACAGACCCAGTCAGCCATTCGATTTTTTTTTTTTTTTTTTTTTTTATTCATCTAAAATGTTACAATACAAGGCTACAAACTACTATACTTTCTAATTACCATACGACTATACCACACTACGGGGACGATACCACAAGGAGCAACAGACAATGACTACCCTGTGGTCTTAACATAAAGAGATATCCTACTTACATACAAACTAAATATACAGTTACAGATAGATACACATAAACGATCACTACAGACAACAGATAGATACTGACGCCTGTTTCACGTTAGATGCCAGGCCTTTCTGGTGCACTAAGCTCATTGGTGTAGGATTAAGGTGCCTTCATCAAAATATGTATATTTGTACATCTAATCTAAAATATCCTACACAAATATTAGGATTCATCCAATATGTGCCTTACATCAAACGAGAAACAAACGTAGTAAACAATGACAAGGAGAAAGAACAAAAGCACTCAGTGACTTCGTGGCACAAGCAAAATTAAAATTGTCTTAGCCAAGCCGACCAGTCTTGTGAATGAAAGCCATTCGATTGTCCCACACTTTAGTATCCATCTGTTAAGATGTAAAGTAGTAAAATAATATTTGGTATACCAACATCCCAGAAACAGAATAAATAACGATTTTAGGGATCAGGGAAGGCACAGTCCTCAGAAAGTGGGTGAAAAAGTGACATAACTGATCACCAGAAGGTACACCTTAATTTTCCTATATCGTTTTTGCTTCAGATTAAATACCGACCTGAGGAAAGTGGAGTGGACATGCCCAACCTAGTCCACCCTATGACGCCGCCCTTGTTGGGGATCACAAAAGCATTGGACGGAACAGAGAGGTAGCATATAAATACAGGCAGTGACCTCCCGTCTTGAAGGTTAGGGTGACACATCTTAATGTTTTCAGAACCTGTGTTTGTTAAACTTCGGGATCCCTCGATCTGCGGACAGAAGGAGTTTGTTTTCACTCTGCAACTGTCTTGAAGTTGCCAAAAGTCTTAGCGCTGTTGATTTGATGGCCTTTGTTTGAGGTAAGCCAATCAATGGCTCACGTTTGATGGTCACATGATACTCAATTCTTTTTGTTGTGTTCGGTGTAAAACAGTGCGGTCATGTCATTTATCTTTTCTTCGCTGGACTTGCTCCAAGTCTCGCTCTTGATCAAAATAAACAAGGGGGGCGGGAGGGGTTTTCTCTTTGCTTCCCCTCCCATTCGTTCATTAATCAAGAGTGAGACTTGAAGCAAGTCTATTTCTTCGCATGAACCAAAATGATGAGTGTGCGACGAAACGCGTATTTTGTGTGGTGTCGACGTTTTAGTATTATGACATTGTTGGTAAGTGATTACTTGATTTTCCGGCAGGTTCGACAGTATTCTCTCTAGTTACAGGTTTATCTTATATTTTAATTATTGTTATTTTACAAGAGCTGACAGTGTTTCCCTGCAGGTTGCAAGTTTATTGTACGTCAATGGGTTTATTATGGTGGGTCCACTTTTTAAGGCTATTCTAAATTTTGTACCATATACCATTTGTTTACATTATTGAAAGTGGTAACGGGGGAGTCAGGATCACGAATCACGGAAATAAAACGTTAAATTTTACGATTCCCTTAAAGAATATAGCATTTTCACGTTTCACGATACTAGTTCTTGGCTTTTTACTTTTCGTGAGACAAAAATAATGCCGGAAAATATGGCAAATCGCGTTTCACGAAATACCCTTTTCCACCCTCATTATTTCGAATGTGCATTTCATTTCATTTCATTTCAAATTTTTTAATCACGGTTGCCCCATCAACTAAGAGTGGCTGCTTTTCAGGGAGCCATGGAAAAAACCTAATTACAGTGCTAATAAAACAAGTAAATAAAAAAAAAAGAATATTTCCAATGTTAAATCAGAATAAATGAAAAATCAAAATCTATTTACATTTCAGTCTACATTAAAAAGTAGACAGAGAGGGGGCTAGCTTGACCTCATGTTCTTATTCATTCCAAACCTTGGATCCATGGACCGAAAATGCCTTGCGGCCATTACTTGTTTTCATTCGTGGAGCAAGCAAGTGAAGTCAGTCTCAGAATTTCTCAAATTTACAGTCTCCCTTGTCGAGTTTCTCGCGAATAGGGTAGAGAGGTAAGTGGGCGCGAGACCACTTATTGATTTAAAAACAATGGTAGCCGTCTCTTGTGTGATCATGTCATGGACTGTCGGCCATTGGAGCTCTTTTATCAAGTTTGCTGCTGGTGCATCATAGCTACTGTTGGTAACTATTCTCGCAGCACAATTTTGTAACTTTTGTAGCATTAACAGGCGAGAGTCTCCACAGCTACCCCACACAGAACAACAGTAGCGAAAATGGGGCTCAACGATACCTCTAAACATCTGACACAGGGTATGCTTTGGAAGCAATTTCTTAGCATATTTTAGGAAACCCAAAGAGCGAGTAATCAGTAGCCTTGGTGTTATGAATTTTCAAAAGTGGGAACTTTTTTCTGGCTCACCCGGCATTGTGAAATTCAAAATATATAATGTGGAACTCAAAATTTATAATGTTGAATGGTGTATAATTCGTGTTCAAAGTGTAAATTGTCATATTATGTAATGGCCCCTGGCCTAGCAAACACCTACGGTCTACGGTAACACAACATATTAGCCTGTAGACACGCCTCCACTTTAGGCCTACTTCTTTGCAACTACTCGTGCACATAAGCGTACGAGGCGTGGGTGGGCTTTGTGTCGGACAGCCCCCCTAGATTTTTTCTTCCCGTACGCTTATGCTCGTGCAGCTAACAACTACAACAACAACTATTACGTCAATCATAAATCCATGACATCCCCCTCCTTGAGAATAGTGTTCTGGGAGTGTCTTAAATAACTCAATACTCTAAACTAATGTTTACGAGTTTTGTCCATAGCGTATTAACCAAACCTCCACTTCTTGTCCTATATTCAGGAACTGGTATTCTTGATGGAGAAATTCTGACTTGAACCTTTTCACTCTGACACTCTGGTCTCTCTGAATCTAACATCTCATTTTCAAAATTTAAATATTTCTTTATAACAACTGGAGCCTCATTTGTTTTGACAATGTCCCGCCTGTTTCTTCCGTAGGTAGTTCCTTGTTCTGTAGTTACATGATAAGATCTTGGATGTTTGTCTTTCTCTACTACCTTAGCTGGAATCCACTCTTTTTCTCTCCTTAACCTGACTGTATCTCCAACATCAAGTTCTTTCAAAGGTTTTGCATTTTTATCATGGTAGAATTTCTGTTTCTGTTGTCTCACTATCAGTTTATTTCTTGTGTCTTTACTTTGCAATCTTGGCTTTAGCAATGACTTTTTGCAAGGTAATTTTGTCCTTAACAGTGGCGTGCTGGCCGGGGGGCAGGGGGGGCAACTGCCCCCCCTGCGACTAAAATATGAGGGGCGCCAAAACGACAATCTCAAAACATGGGCGCCGAAGGCGCCCTTTTTGAAATGCTAGTCAAATAGTTTCTAAATTTTCTCCAAGGATTCTCCTTCAAACTTGAAACGTTTTTCAGGAACACTCAAAAAGAAACGTGGAGATGCCTGGAAGTATCAAACCTTGGGCTTAGAACAAGAATAGAGGCAGATAAGCGACTTTTGTCGGATCGTGAGTGATTTCCTACTACCCTCAAAAACTTCGAAATGGGAATGAAACGGGGGATAAACTGTTTTCCAGTCTTAGAAAAATGAAAAAGAAATGGAAACCATTTCCTTGACTGGAGGACAAGCGATAAATGTCAACCTCATGCTTGAAAACAAAATCATAGCTCTTTTCAGCTTCGTAAATTGTGCTAAGTTTCTTATCATTTGTAAACAATGCCAGAAACAGCTTCCACGACAAAAAGCTCACAAGTTCTGACCATGTGTTAGAATTTAACTTAAAAACTTCTTGGTGATGCTAAACTGTATTATAAAATTGTTACCAAAATATATTTTAGCACTGGAAAACATGGTAATGGTTTGGAGAAGTTTTGAGAAAAAGTAGAAGGTTCGTCCTCAAAAATTTTCCTGGGGGCTTCGCCCCCAGACCCCGTCATTCTGCATTTCTCTTGCCATTTCACTCCAAATTTATCAGCATCTTATAACGTGACTTTTAACTTAATGTTATCTCTACTGCAGTAAAGAGCATTGAAGGCGACTGAATCCACGAAAAACATGCAGTAGGAGAGCTATGCAGCATGCATCAAAGTGGGAACATTTTGAGCATGTTTTGAGCAATAGCTAATGAGGGGGCGCCATCTCTGCATTTTGCCCCCCTTACTGAATGAGCCCCAGCACGCCACTGGTCCTTAATTTCCTTTGAAATAATAATTCAGCAGGTGACCCTATGTCATTATCTATTGGGGTATTTCTGTATTCTAATAAAGCTAGATAAGGATCTCTTTTGCTGTCAACTGCTTTTCTGAGCACACTCTTTACTGTTTGTACAGCTCTTTCAACTTGTCCATTACTTGAAACAAATTTTGGACTACTTGTATCATGATCAAATTCCCATGTCTTTGAGAAATTCTCAAATTTCTTACTAATAAATTGTGGTCCATTGTCTGATATTAGTTCCTGTGGAATTCCATGTCTTGCCATCATAGATTTAAGGTGCTTTATAACTTCTGGACTTGTTGCATCCTGACTTAGATGTGCTAGCTCAGCATACTTTGAATAATAATCTATCACTAAAAGATATTCTTCAGATCCTAAATGAAACAGATCAGCAGCTATTCTCTGCCATGGTAACTCTGGTACTTGGAAAGGCATAAGAGGTTCTTTCTGCTGTTTTCTCCTATATTTAAGGCATGTTGGACAGTTTTCTACCATACCCTTCACTTCTTGTGTCATTACTGGCCAAAATAAACTTTGTCTTGCTCTATACAAACTTTTCTGCACATCTAAATGAACTTCATGTATAAGGGACAACATGCTTTGTTTAAGACTTTCAGGAACAATTATTTTCTCACCTTTGAATAAAACTCCATCTATCTCATGGATTTCATCTCTGTAATTCCAGAAATTCTTTATTTCATTAGGAACCTGCTCTCTTAATTCTGGCCATCCATTTCAAATTGTCTTGCTTAATTCTTGAAGTGCTCTGTCTGCAGCTGTAGCAGCTTTAAATGCATCAAATTTAGACTTACTGATTGGAACACTTGAAATTATAGAATGAACATGAAAGTCAATTTCATCATCTAATTCTTTATCCTCTGGTTATCTTGTTGAAACATATGCTCTAGATAAAGCATCTGCAATTACTATTTCTTTTCCTGGCCTGTATTGGAGATCAATATCATACCTTTGAAGTTGTAACAGGACGCTGAATTCTTGTTGGAGCTTGAGACAGGGGTTTCTTTATAATTGATTGCAGTGGTTTATGGTCAGTCTCGATGATTGTATGTTTTCCATATATAAATTGGTTAAATCTTTCACAACCAAATACAACAGCATTTGTGCCCATCTCTGTTGTGACTCTGTTAATGATCTGGATGCATATGCTATAGGATTATCATCTTGTAAGAGTACAGCACCCAGTCCTGATTTTGAAGCATCAACTGAAATTTTGCATGGCTTAGATGCATCGTAAAACGTTAGAATTGGTTGGCTTAAGCACTGTTTTTATTTGCTTCAAAGCTTCTTCTTGGATATGTCCCCACTGCCATACAATATTCTCCTTCAGCAAATCTCTCAGTGGTTTTGTAATTGTTGCCATGTTAGGAATGTACTTTCCTAAATAATTAACCATGCCAAGCAAACGCATAACATCTTGCTTGTTTGCTGGGGTTTTAAAATCACAAATTGCTTTTATCTTTGAATCATCAGGCTTTAACCCATCTGCTGTGATCACATCTCCAATATATTAAACTTCTGTGATTCTAAATTTATTTTCCTTTTGTTAAACTTTATTCTTCTCTCTCTCTTGCACGTTTTAAAACTTTTCGCAGTGTTTCATCATGTTCTTCTACTGTTTTGCCAGTGACTAATATGTCATCATAAAAGCAAGGAGGAAAAATCTTTTTGCGTGTTTGTTTACATTTTTGCGTGTTTGTTTACATTTTTGTGGGGCCAATCATAAGGCCCTTATTTTACACGTGACTTTTTGGTGCATTTGTAGCTAATGGCGTCGTATGAGCACAGAAGCTGTGGCGTGGGGCATTTGGAGCAAAACCATACTCCATATTTAGGCCCGAAGGCACATTAATTTCAAGAATTTTCAAAAGCTTTGAATCAGACAAGAAAGACTAGTATCTTTCTAAAATTTTTGCCAAAACCTAAAATGATGAAATTTGAAAGCTCGAAAATATCGCAATTTGCTTTTTAAGGGTTTTTGCAGCCTTTTACTCTGCCTAACAAGGCCTACTTGACAGATGATGCTGTGTTTCCTTGATAAAGATTTGTTTCTACGCACAGTTTTCAACGCAACGGAAACTAATGTTATGAAAATACTTTTCAACTACTTTTTTCTTCATTTAACAACACAAGCACAATTGTACTGGAAGGCCCAAAGTTTCCTTGCCTGTTAGATTCTAAATCACAGATCGTTGTTGAGATACGTGAGATTGCCTATGTGATTCTTCTTCGTTTTGAGTTATATTTTGCAGTTTGCTACATTAGAAACAATCAGGTGGAAAAGAAACGAAGGGCCACGAAGGGAATAAAAAAGCCTCAAGGCACGAGGGATAACTGTGAAACGTAGAGCTTTCTCTACTCTACTCGCAAGTATCTCTAAAATCAAATATATCCAGAAATCACTGAATTACTTTGCAAGGCGTTTAAAATTCTGCTTGACCTCTGGTTGACCTCATCCTCTCATCAGATTGGCCTTAGTCGGAAAACCGAAAGCCAACGCAATTTGAAGAGGTAAATCAGTAATAACTTACCCTGTTTTCATTCACTTAGACCAAGCAATACTGAATAAACAAAGTTCCACTTGTTTAATCCTGAACAGAGCAAATTCTCAGCGATAAAATGAAACTGTTTTCACTTGCCATGTTTGACCAACACAGCCTTGACTGTTCTCTCACAATAAGTTGACGAATGTGAAATGTACATCGATTCCAAAATCTAAGAAGAAGTGGCGCGAAAACAATCTTGTCGCCAGTCTCCTAAAATAGAAGATGTTTCCATAACAAACTTCATTCTATCTTTTTTACCGCAGTCATTTTCAGTTCATAACTAGGAAACTGACGAATAAATGTATTTGATTGTCGATGATATGATTAGACATTGCTGAAGTAAATTGAAAGCTTTTCTAACTAAAATAGATAAGCTCTTGACATCTCCAAACTTCGCCCATTAAGCCATTAAGATATGAGAATTCTAGAATTAGAAACACACATGCAGTTCCAAACTTTAGCACTCTACAGGCATTTTTTTCATCAACTAAGAATTTGGGCCAATAGTAAAAGTTTCTTATAACTATCAGATTTTGAATACTCAAGAGCTGCCATGGCAATTTTCATCTTTACTACCTGTGCTTTGGTGAATAGTTCAAACAATGTCTTTTATGCCTTTTCAACGTTTAGGTATTCACTCAGGTACTGTAATATGATAAAGTAAACAACTGAAAATGAAGCAAAAATATGTCAAGGATTTCCTTTGTCAAAAATAGATACTTCCTTAATTTACATTTTGCCTGTACGTGGTTTCTTAATTTTTGGCGATGTGAGAGTTGAGTTTCTAATCATAAGCAATTTATTATAAAAAGATGTATCCTTACAAGCAACGGAATTGTTTCTGGAAAGGATCTTGTGTCTTCTTGAAAAGGGACTGATTTTTCGAGAATTTAGTCAGCATTGAACCAATTCAATTGTAGAAAACACCCCCCTAAGAAAGCTGTTCCTTAGAAAATATTCAAGCATTCAAGTTTCTTATTTTTTGTGTAATCTGAGGGATTGGTTTCTTATAAAGCCAAAACTTTTTATTCTTATCAAATAAATTTGTGTATTTCATTACATATAAACACTTTTGGAGACTGGAGACAAGATTGTTTTCGCGCCATTTCACTGTGATCCAGCTCTTTAGAAATCATGGAATTAATACCAAAAAATGAAAATTCGAGTATGAACTATTTGATAATTTTATCATATAGAAGAGACACGGTACTATTGGACAAAGCAAAAATTTTTCAAATCGTAGTTGCGAGTCCAGAGTTACGATTTTTTAAAGTTGGCCTACGATGCCAAGTTTTGTTTACATTACCATTTCCGGCCTAATGTTTGTGGCATCGATGAAAACATACAAATTGAAATTACTATATATCCTCAACGAGAAGGCCGATTTTCAAAAACTTTTTTATATTTTACAGATACATATCTACTCTTTTCGAAAATGCAAGTTAAATTATTAAAACCTCACGCTGAAATAGACTTTTTTTAAAAATTGAGTCTGGCATTTTAAGGCTCAAAAACAGTGGAAAACATCTGAATTTTGTCTTTTATAATGTAAACAAAGAATCTAACTATATCTAACTCTTAGCAAAAAATATTAGAATTAAATTTGATGTGTTGGGAACATCTTTGCCAAAGGATTCGTACAGATTCATGCAGAAAGAATTTCCACGGCACTTTGAAGATTCTTGGCCCTATTCGGGTTTAATGTTCATTAATTTACGTAAGTGATAATGTTGGGAATGGCGATGAAATTTTTATGAGAAAGTCTTTGGTCCGGTCCCAAAAACTTGAAAATTACTTGCCATGGGCATGATAAAAGCAGGAAATCTACTTCTTTGCATCAACTTATCATCTAATCTCTTTGGGAGTAGGGCTGACTTTTGATGGTTGTTCCAAATTACCGAAATAAGGGAATAAATTAAAAAAAAAATGAAACTTGTAAAATTCAAAATTATACTACATGGTATTAACAAGTATACTTTGAAATTCATAATAAAACAAATTGCAGCAAAATCGGACTTCTAGATGCAGAGATATGACATGTTGAAGTTGGAAGAAATTGATCAAATCGGTCAATGCAATTTCCGGTCGAAATTCACATTGTTGGCAGAATTTTCATAGCTTTAAGGCAGAATTTTATCCACTTTCCGAGCTCCAATTGCGGCCAGTTTTGTTTTGTTTTGTAGGTTGTTGTCTTTATTTAACTACTAACTATTCATTCATACAATTTGTTGAAGGATAGTTTGTATTTTTCATGTTTATTAGGCTATGCTGTATCTCCAAAAAGCTGAAGAATTCTGACTTTGAGCCTAAAAACAAAAAGCGGGCGGAAAAGGGCGGAAATTTCACCTATCCCATATGGAAGTGTTATTTCAAATGGACATTAGTGCCAAAGGATTCGTGCAAATTTGTACAGATAGGAGAGCAATGCGATTTTGAAAGATATCACTCTGGCTACTTGATTTTAGTGAAAAATCAGTGCTTTTTCATAATTTTGCATTTTCTTTGCAATAATCCCATTCTAAGTGTTTTTACACCATCCTTGCTACTTCAAACTAATCTAATTTATTTTTCTCCATTATTCTTATGAGCTTTAACCTGCAACAAAACTATTTTTTGAGTCCGATTTCCTCGCTAAATCGTCAAGCATGATCGTACATAGATTGTACAATAGCCTCTGCCTTTGTCAAAGGACGCTCCTCAATTCTCTTTTGGTGATTTGCCTTACAAGTATGGAGATGACTGGTGAAGATGTAACAAGCATGGTCAAAAAATGTTGCGAGTGTTGTTTTGGATAGAAGTTTGCCTTACCCTACACCCTGCACCACTTCTGAAACTTTGGGAGTCCGCTCTCGGACCAGACGGCCATTGGCTTTCCTTCTAGAAAATAAAAAAACACCCCCGAATATGTGCCAACATTTGGTGCACTGAGGGACTCATCTGTACCCAAGGGAAGTCATTTCCTCATCAGTCATCTCCGAAGCCATAAGCATCCTTGTAGAGTGAAAATGCCAATAGAAAATTGAGGAGCATCCGTTGATAGAGGAAGAGGCAATCATACAATCTATGTACAATAATGCTTGACAATTTAGTAAGGAAATCGGACTCAAAATATAGTTTTGTTGCAGGTTAAAGCTCATACGAATAATGGAGAAAGATGAATAAGATTAGTTCAAAGTAGCAAGGATGGTGTAAAAACATTTAGGATGGAATCATTACGAAGGCAATTCAAATTATGAAAAAGGACTGATTTTCACTAAAATCAAGTAGCCAGAGTGATATCTTTCAAAATTGCATTGCTCTCTTATCTGTACGAATTTGTACGAATCCTTTTGCTCAAATGTCCATTTGAAATACCACTTCCATAAGCGATAGATGCCATTTCCGCCCTTTTCCGCCCTTTTTTTGTTTTTTGCTTCAAAGTCAGAATTCTTCAGCTTTTTGGAGATGTAGTACTGGAAAGAACATAGTTTAATACACATGAAAAATACGAAATATCCTTCATCAAATTGTACGAATGAATAGTTAGTAGTTGAATAAAGACAACAACCTACAAAACAAAACAAAAATGGCCGCAATCGGAGTTCGGGAAGTGGATAAAATTCTGCCTTAAAGTTATGAAAATTCTGCCAACAATGTGAATTTCGACCGGAAATTGCACTGACCTTTGACCTAATCAATTTCTTCCAACTTCAAAATGTCATATCTCTGCATCTAGAAGTCCGATTTTGCTGAAATTTGTTTTATTATGAATGTCAAAGTATGCTTGTTAATACCAGGTAGTAGAAATTTGAATTTTACAAGTTTCATTTTTCTCTATTTATTCCGTTGCCTGGATCACTGTGTCTTCCTAGATTTTGGAATCGATGTACATTTCACATTCGTCAACTTATTGTGAGAGAACAGTCAAGGCTGTGTTGGTCAAACATGGCAAGTGAAAACAGTTTCATTTTATCGCTGAGAATTTGCTCTGTTCAGGATTAAACAAGTGGAACTTTGTTTATTCAGTATTGCTTGGTCTAAGTGAATGAAAACAGGGTAAGTTATTACTGATTTACCTCTTCAAATTGCGTTGGCTTTCGGTTTTCCGACTAAGGCCAATCTGATGAGAGGATGAGGTCAACCAGAGGTCAAGCAGAATTTTAAACGCCTTGCAAAGTAATTCAGTGATTTCTGGATATATTTGATTTTAGAGATACTTGCGAGTAGAGTAGAGAAAGCTCTACGTTTCACAGTTATCCCTCGTGCCTTGATGCTTTTTTTATTCCCTTTGTTTCTTTTCCATCGGATTGTTTCTAATGTTGCAAATTGCAAAATAAAACTCAAACGAAGAAGAATCACATAGGCAATCTCACGTATGTCAACAACGATCTGTGATTTAGATTCCAACAGGCAAGGAAACTTTGGGTCTTCCAGTACAATTGTGCTTGTGTTGTTAAATGAAGAAAAAAGTAGTTGAAAAGTATTTTCATAACATTAGTTTCCGTTGCGCTGAAAACTGTGCTGTAGAAGCAAATTCTGATCAAGGAAACATAGCATCATCTGTCAAGTTACCCTGGGTACCAGAGCCAAAAAATAATAAAAAGAAAAAAATGAAGAAGGAAAGAAAGTTCTTCCTTCTCTCTTTTCCTCTTACCAATTTCCTTTCATTTAAATTTTGAGTCTCTGGTACCCAGGGTACTAGGCCTTGTTAGGCAATGGAGGGTGGCAAAAGTCGTTAAAAAGCTAACTGCGATATTTTCGAGCTTTCAAATTTCATCATTTTAGGCTTTGGCAAAAATTTTAGGAAAATATCAGTCTTTCTTGTCTGATTCAAAGTTTTTGAAAACTCTCGAAAAATTAATGTGCTTCCGGGCCTAAATATGGAGTATGGTTTTGCTCCAAATGCCCCACGCCACAGCTTCTGTGTTCATACGACGCCATTAGCTACAAATCTACCACAAAGTCACGTGAAATGTAGGAGCCTTGTGATTGGCTCCCAAGAAAAACGTAAACAAACACGCACAAAATATAAACAAACACGCATAAAATGTAAACAAACACGCAAAAGCCAAAAGATTTTTCCTCCTTGCCTCATCATAAATAATTTGTACTCCTTCAATATCCTCAAATGCTTTAATCATTTTCTCCTGAAAAATTTCAGCTGCAGATAAAATTCCAAATGGCATACGCAGGAATTTATAGCGCCCATATGGTGTATTGAAAGCAGCAGCGGCGCCAGCCGTCGTGAAGTGGGGGGGCAGGGATATGTGGGGGTCCGGGGGCAAAGCCCCCGGAAAATTTTTTGAGGCCACGCCCTTTAAGGCTTTGGGAAACGCCCATTTTGAAGATAGAAATACGCCCTTTTGAATATAGAGATACACCCTTTTTTGGATAAAAAACGACAGATGAAATCATTTTTGTATACGAGAAACCTTAATACAGGGTTTTGAATTGTATTACAACTGGTATCACAACTTGTCAAAGTTTAAATGAGTCATGTAATAATGTGAAATGACAAAGACAAAATTAGAATGACAAAGAAAGAAAAAGATTTCAAAACAATAAGTTCATTTTTTAGAGTAAGAAATCCAGATTAAATGCTGAAGGCAGACCTACCCCTACCCTAAGATTTTTATGAGGTTTTTTGGACGAATCTAAATTACCATGTTTTCAAAAAAGTGGGGGGTTTTTACCCCCCCCCCCAATCCCCCCCAAAGTACACAAATCAGAACTTTTCTTATCAAGCTCTACTTGCCAGAATCCATCTTTGGCATCTAATGTGGAAAAATACTTTGCACCAGCTAAATTACTGGTTATTTCCTGTGCTGTAGGCAATTGATAATGTTCTCTCTTAATAGCAGTGTTAAGATCTCTTGGGTCAAGACATAGTCTTAAACTTCCATCTTTCTTTTCAATTATAACCAATGAATTTACCCAGTCTGTTGGACCTGTGACTTTTGAAATGACTCCCTTTTGCACAAGCTGTTCAAGAGTTTCTTGAAGTCTGCCTTTAAGTGCAAAAGGTACTCTTCTTGCAGGTTGAATTGTTGGCGGAACTGACTGATCAGTAACAATGTGGTGCTCTCCTATTCTCCCTAAACCATCAAATACATCACTGAATTCTCTGAGTATTTTATTTTATCATTTGATTTCATTTCCTTAGTAGAACTCTGATCATTTCCAACTGTCATCACTCTTTGTACAAGGTTTAAAGATTCACATGTTGGTAATCCTAGTACCGGAGGCACATTCATATCTACTACCTTGAAATTGATCACATAATATTTACTTTTGTATTCCGCAAGTAGCTCTACTTTCCCTTTAATTGGAATATTCTCATTATTGTATGCAAAACAATCTTGATCTTGATTTTACTATTATTTCTGATCTTCTGATTTCATCAAAGAGCTTTTGTGATATTACATTACATTGAGCCCCTGTGTCTATCTTGAAACTGGTTATTTTCCCATTCATGGTTATGTTAGCATTCCATTGTGAAGCTTTGCCCTCATTATTAATTGCGCCAATAAACATTTCTTCACTTTCATCTGTAGAACTTTCATCAACATAATGAACCTTAGATCTATGACCTCTATTCTCTTTTGACTTTTTGGGTTGGTTACTTTTATCTTTGGGTTTGGATTTACAAACTGATTTGAAATGATTTGGTTTACCACAAGCATGACAATATTTTCCAACAGCTGAACACTGACTTTTCTGTGTACAGTCCCACAATTGTAACAATTTTGCCTGGATTTATTTTGTTTCTGCACAAAATCAACCTTCTCTTCAAGCACTTTGCTAGATTCATTAAGATACTGAGCCTGGGTTTTTGACACTTCAGATGCTCTGCAGATATCTATTGCTTTAGTGAGACTTAACTCAGGTTCACGAAGTAGTCGTTCTCTTGAATAATTTGACTGTATACCACAAACAATTCTGTCTCTGATTAAACTATCGCAAAGATCACCAAATTCACATTGCTTGGATAAACCTTTCAGCTCAGTTATGTAAACATCAATAGATTTTGATCCCTGAACATGTGTGAAAAATTTATAGCGTTCATACGTAACATTCTTTCTAGGACTGCAATAAGCTTCAAACTGCTCACAAACTGGTTTTATTTTCTTCTTGTCGTCTCCTGCCGTGAACTGAAAAGTACTAAATACCTCAAGAGCTTCTTCGCCGACCAGATGAAGTAATGAAGCGGCTTGTATTTCTTCTGCTTTTTCATTCAAACGTGATGCAATACTGTAAATTTCAAAACGCTGTTTGAACTTCCTCCAGTTTTAACTGAGATTTCCTGTTAACTGCAAGCCAGTTGGCGGTTTTAATTGTGATGTAGCCATCGATTCATATGTAACCAAACTCTGTAAACTTTACACCTGACACCATGTCATATTATGTAATGGCCCCTGGCCTAGCAAACACCTACGGTCTACGGTAACACAACATATTAGCCTGAAGCACGCCTCCACTTTAGGCCTACTTCTTTGCAACTACTCGTGCAGCTAACAACTGGTCTGTTCGTCGAAAAGTATTGTCTGAAATGGGTGGTAATTGCATCTTGCCAATCAAAATGATCAAAATATTATTATCAGCTCTTAGTAAATCTGTCGGAAAAGGTACCAGATTGCAGAAAATTCAACTTCTCTTCGTAATCACACTTTCCCGAGCACAGTACAGCAAGGGATTTTAGGCGCTCTCTCTGCATTTCCATTCCCCCTTGAAAATTTCCCTACCCTCCAAATAAGGAGACAAGCTTTCGTCTTTGAACTAGCTCTTACAATAATAGCAGGATGAGTAAGGCAATACGCAAACAAAATGCAGATCAACCAGGCATGTAACTTTACAAATTAACAAAATTACAATTAAGATACCCCTACCTACAAATCTAGAAAAATGAAACAGCAACATACTATACTCTACAACTAAAATATATATCGGGTGTGTCAGAAAAAAGTTCCTACTTTTGAAAATTCAATGCACCAAGAGTTTTTCGCAGATTGAAAGATTCAAAATGCTACTTAAAAGGGGAAAGACTGAAGTATCTTTGTGCCTTTTCTCACTATCTTTCCAAAACTCCAGGAGTGTCGGTAAATTCAACTTTACGAAAATTTTACGGCTGCATAATGAGTGGAAAAGGGCTTACAACATTGATCAAATTGTAAGAACTCTCCTTACATACAAAAATACACGTTTCACCTCTCCTAAAAGCTTGTTAGATATCAATTTCCAAACAAATATTAAAGATTTCAGTTACATGGCAATGAATAAGCAGTCGATATGAATAGGCAATGAATAAGCAGTACGAGGAGTCCTTTGTGATTTGATCAATGTTTTAGGCCCTATTTCAATCATTTTGCAACCATGACATTTTTGAAAAGTTGAATTTGCCTGTGCTTTCTATTCTAGTGCCTTCAGATCTGTGAAGTCCTCTTGATGCTATGAAGTTTAAAAAGTCGGAAATTTTGGCTGGCTCACCCTGTGCTATCCAATCTCAACTAACATTCACTTTTAGACATATCGATGGCCATCATAAGTTAATACGATGGAGGATGGTAATCCAGTCAATCGATGGATACAGCAGGTTAATCACATATCTAAAGTGCAGTGATAATAACAAAGCAGCAACCGTATTGGACCTTTTTACAAATGCTGTACGTTCTCATGGCCTCCCTTCACGGGTTCGTGCGGACTTTGGCGTTGAAAACGTTGACGTGGCTCGATATATGTTGGAATCCCCAGATAGGGGGTTGAATCTAGGAAGTTTCATAACGGGCACATCAGTACATAACCAGAGGATCGAGCGTTTGTGGGGGGAAGTGGTGAGGTGTGTCGTTAATCACTTCAAAAACATTTTCCATTACCTGGAATCAGAGCAGCTTCTGGATCCACTGGATGAATTGCATCTATTTGCATTGCACTATGTGTATTTACCTCGTGTAAACGCTGCTCTAGAGGAGTTCACAAACGACTGGTTGTTCCATCCGATCTCAACAGCTGGCTACCGATCTCCAAGGCAGCTGTGGCATTATGGAATGACTAGACTCATGAGCTACGACCCCGACACACCCGAGGCAGCAGGGATAATGGACTGGGCAGCCTATGGGATTGACGAAGAAGCCCCATTTCCTGATGCTCAAACGTCAAATGATGTTTCTGTTCCTAGTTCAAGGGTTCGTTTGTGTGATGATCATCTCCAACATTTACGGCTGACAGTTGATGCAAATGCAAATGATGGGAATGAAGGTGCACGTTTATATCGGGAAACGGTTGCTGCTGTAACAAATGCCCTTAATCAACCATGCTGTCGCATCGTAAATTCCAAGGAGTGATATCAAGTCGATCACAAACTTTAGTGACAATATCAAAGCTGGCTTTTAGGGGGAGGGCTATCAACAACCGTATTAGCGCAAAATATGTTTCAGATAAACACCCTATAAACTCAACAAAACTGTTCTAACATCTTCCCGCACTTTGTGTACTTAACTCTGTGTATGTTACTAAACGATTAAATGCCGTGAACCTGCTGGTACACGGGAACTTTGTAGAATCGTCCCCAAAGTTCTTTTGAAATGGACAATAATGCATAGCTTCATCTGAACTTTTGCAACAATCTACTGCTCAACAACAATTTTGCAAACAATTTACTTATTCACTGTATTTGGTGAAGAAAACCTGTCAAACATCGAGAGAGAAGGTGCCGTAAACCCGCCGTAGAGCGAATCCAAAGATGTTAAAATACACGAACCGTAACTGTACGGAATGACTCCGAATAGTCAAAGACACAAGAACGCTTTTGGCCATAGAACTGTCATTTAAAAGCAAGTACTCCAAATAACTAGTCATTCAAAGAGTCTGGCGAGTGGAATTTGAATTCACGGTGGGATTATAAAACATTAGCGACTTCAGAAAGATTTTATCCGTTGGGAGTAGGTTGAGGTATTTTGTTTCGTGATTTTGTAATTTAAAGTTGGTATTTTTGATAAGCAAGGTATGAGAAGAATGTAAAGAGCAAATAATTTACCATACTACATTGATTTCATTACAGTAAATGGCTAAACCAATCAATCATTCTGACTCACTTGAGAAGGCCTGCACGTTCAAAGTATGTAAAGGTAGTCGGCAGAAAATTTCATGTAACAGAAACGATTTAAACTTCTTAAATTTTTAAAATTCAAGAGGGATTGAAAGCCAGCAGCTCTAATCCATCACAATATTCATTTTCTACCTGTCAAATCTTTTTAAATGGTTATGTGGTATTTTGTAGAAATATTCATTAGCTGTGGGCCAAATCAACTAGCTTTTTTCAAATTTCAAGTCATGCGGCCATACTCTTTGAAAGTTTTTTATGTGATGACACATGTTTTCATGGGACAAACTGTGGCTTAAAATCAAAAACTTTATCATGAAACTTGTCAACTCACTTACTTGAATTGGGTGTAAGCAAACCTCAGCCAATGTGGGCTTTTGGCTGCTTTCTCATATTGCATTATCCCATTCTCTTTTTCCTTTTGGATGTTATCATTGCAAAAAAACATAATAACGAAACAAGTCAGCAAACCAAACATACTAAGGTGCAAAGTTCATAGCATATGAATCATAATAAAAGTTGTTTCTGCAGTGGCAACTATCTTCATTAAAACTCAGCAAACCCAACACTCTCACATTCTAATGCCTTTCTCATCATAAACACAAACTCTTCCTTACTTGATGAGCCAGTAGGTACATGCAGTGTTGTTGTGCACACAGAGGCTTTTGGTAGCTTTTCATCTGTCAAAAATTCAATGTAGATAGACTTGTCATGGCAAGAAGATAGATCTTCAAAGCCTGTGGCGAATTTAATTACAAATCTCGCAGTTGTTTCTGATCTGCATTCCTCACAAAATTCTTTAGCCATGCCATGCACTCTACTCTCTTTGGATCTGTTTCTGACTCCTTCCATTCAAAATGATTAAGGAGTTCTTCACTATCTAGATACCTTTGGTTGCCAAGAAATAAACTTCCAGCTGCCTGAAAGCTGAGAAACTCTTGGAATTCCATGAAAGTCATGCCTTCTCTCATGGCTCTAATTTTCCCTCCACGACGTGCTATTGTCTTTTCATGGAGAAGAAGATTGACAAGGACATCTTTATTATCCATAGTTACAGCTTCATTTGGGTCCCAATCAGAGGAGCTTATGATCTGCTCGAAAGCAGGTCCATCAGCAGAGCTGAAGAGATCATTGATAGCATCATTTGATTCACAGCATTTGAGCAATTTGATGAAATTTATGAGACATCCTGTTGCACAGTTAACTGGAATGCATTCTAGCATGATATCCCCAGATGTACCATCTTCATTCAGAAGCAAATCATTAACACAGGGAGCAAGGAAGTTGAAAAATGGCCCACTTTGCAGTAAGCTATGTGCAACAATCATTCCAAATATCTTGAAAATCTGTAAATTCCCTCCAGCTCGTTTCGGAACAAGTAGCCAATCCTTGTCATCAACAGATTCGAACAGCTGCTTTTTTGCTTCATTGAATACTAGTGTAAAAAACTCTACAGTCAATGCACCAGCATCAATACCATCCTCTCCCTGGAATGAAACAAAGAGCTTTTGAAACAATTTCCGCTTATCACCCATGTTGGGTTTATAGAATGTCAATGCATCTCTCCATAAGTCAGATCTTGTTACTCTAAGTAACGTATTTTCATTGCCATGCTCGAACTTTTGTTCACGATACCTCCTTAGTACTGAGTGAATGTTGTCAGTGGCTCTTGAAGTGAATGATATGTTTTCAGTTGTTGCATCTCTAGACATAAGATTGTCAATGGCTTCATTCATATCCATGGCAATGCTTAGGGCAGCTTCAATATCTTGAATGGTAGCATCAGGAATGATCTCTTGAACGTGCCTGATGTTAGCAGGAGTATTGAGGAGATTCTGCTGGTGAGTTGATTCACTTTCATTGGCAAGCTATAGAAACATAGATTATAATTAGCCAGAAAGTCTGTCAGGAAAAAATGCCAATTTCATATACAACTATGAATGAAACTTAACAGTCCATTTCACTTCTACTGTACGCCATAAACTTTACCAGGCTTCCAATGCAGTACTCTAGTGTCCATAACAAACAGGTGATGGATAATAAGCTGCTTTCTATAAAATATTATATAGAATTTCAATGATAAAGATCATCAGAAGTAAACTCTAAAGTGATTTGTAGTCTACTGATAAACCTGAATTACAATGGGGTCATGTGGGAACAATAACCTAACATTGGGAAAGACCTATTACAACTTGTCAAAATAAGAGAGGAGAGGGTAGAAAGGACAGAAGACAAGAGAATAAGTGGATTCGTTGCCGACGCGCAAGTAAATGGCGCAAGTGCTTTACATTTGCAGTACGATATACGATGATTACGATAAGTACGGTAATTACGATAATCAAACTCAATATACTGTATTCAAACCACAATTTATTTATGTGAACTTGATTTATACTTTGAACACGATCTATATAATTTACACGATTTACACTTTGAACGCGATTTATACACCATTCAACTTTATAAATTTTGAGTTCCACATTATATATTTTGAATTTCACAATATATAATGCAGTTTGAATGTATATATGAAGACAAAATAACAAATTCTCCTTGCAACATAATATATATACAATGCTGATATACAATATGGTGTTGTTTGCCCGGGGTTGTTTGACTTTTGTCCACTTTGGCAGCTGATAACTATGGATACCATATAATAAATTATGTTATGTTATTATTCACAGACACAAAATGTTGAGTTAATGCCAGATTTCAGACCGAAATGTTGGCATGGATGGATGGACGGCGTGGTAAAAGATAAGGATGACCCACTTGGTTCAGATATATAATCAATTGCTCTTTGTCTTATTCTCGGCTATGATGGAAGTGATTAAAATTGATTCTTGGAACTACTAATATTGATGTGTCATCAATTTTGAGACAAACTCAAAATTCCCTCCTTTCCCACTGGTTTGTCTTCAAGTTCTTTGGAAATAAATCTCTTTCTTGCATTGAAGTTTGGCTGGTTTTGAGGTTTTGGTAACAACCCTTTTGAATTTATTCAATGTTAGCGTTTGCACTGTGAAAAACGAAGCTGAACTGAGCCGTGTTGGCCAGCGTAGGCGGGGGAATAACAGAAATAAACCAGAGAAAAACAGCTTGCCTGAATCGAAAGAAAAGAAAGTGGAGAGGCCAGCGCATACGTGGCTGAAATTGGCGCATATGCACGGAATAAACATAAATGGAGTGTCTAGGAATCGCTGAACGAGCTATAAATAAGGTAAGATAAGGTACAGCAACATGTTTGATTTCATGTACGTTGATTTTGTGATGCATCAGTTGAAACAACGTCAATGTATTTCATTCTCATCGAACTAGGAAGTAAAAAGTGTTCGCTTCGCTCGCTTCCTGAGGGACTAATGCCCTCTTAAATGAACAAACTTATAAAACTCCGCTCGCTTATCTCTGTCGGATGATACCTATTTTGCATTATTTTGAAAAACAATGCTAGTTCTATTACAAAGCCACTTAACCGTACGTAGTTTTGCTTGTACTGTCGCTCCGCAGAGATGGCAATTCACCTAACCTTAACCCTATTACTACTGGAGGGGGCACAAAATGCTGCGGCAAGTTTTATTTGATGCAGTCTCGTCAATTTGAAGGATCGAAAGCTGAAACTTTGCAACTTTTCCAAAACAATGATGGGCTAATTAGAAACTGAAAATCACTTGAAACTAGGAGAAACTGATCATATGACCAATGTCTTTTCAACAGGTGCTAAAGTAGAAAAGAAAAGAATGAAGTGTAATTTTGGCCATACGATGATCATAGATCATTGCAAATGCCACCATTCGATAGCCCTGGATGGGAGCTTTCATGTGATGTAAGCTTTCATGAAGAAAGTTGAGAGCCTTCGTGAATAACTGTCACGAGCAGCCCTTTTGATTCATCAGCTGCTCTTTTGTTGCAAAGATTAGGATGGCTTTCAGTTGACAGGCTAGTCCACAGAGAAACATCTGTAACGTGGTATATTGGTCCCTAAATGAGAGGCCTGTGGGAGCGTTTTTCAGATTGGAGGGGCACCAATTCACGTCGAAGCGGAAAGCGGAAAAGAACTTGGGGGTCCGAGGAAAAATTTTTCGAGCCATGCCCTATGTTTTCTTGGCAACACTCTTCCGTGAATGCTAAAAGGTCATTTTATGTTCGGAGGTCCTAAAGGCGAAATAGGAAATTTATGAATCCTAATGTATTTGAAACAGGCTAGCTGAAACCAAGCTACGACATAAGGATATTTGGTCGGAAGCATCGCGAGCTCTCGTTGTTCAGATGTGTGTGACTTAGATTGTTGAAGTCTGAGTACTTTCATCTCACTTGACAAAACGCTTCTTATGTCAAAAGGGCTGAGTGTCCAATAATTAAGTTTTCTTGCATCGGATTCTACAGCGAATTCTTTTGAGATGAGGGTTGAGTTTATGTGATTTTGTCAATGCTGTCTCTGTGCACATGTAGCAAAGTTAGGTTGTTGAGGCGGCTGTTTCTTGATGTCAACCTGAAATAGGTCTTGACTCGCAATACACACTTCAGAAGCTCGTTCAAAATAATGGTGATTGCTTGAACTATTTGATTAGGAAACCAATTCTAAATTCTCAGAGTTGTTACATCTTATCTCACCTATACCCTGGGTACCAGAGAATTCAAAATTTTGAAAAATAAAGAAGGAAAAGAAAAAGAAGTTCTCTTTTTCTTTTTCTTTTTATTTTTTATATTTCGATTAGGCTCTGGTACCCAGAATCTCACCTGGGGCACGTTGAAAGTACTGACAGAGGGAGGACACAAGAGACACTTTTTTGGAGAGTCACTTCATGGTTGATTCCGGTTGATTCAGTCAGCTTTCTACGTTATACGTACTGAATGGAAAGAATGCAACTTTTGGAAATTATTGGGGGGGGGCGGGCCCAACCGGTCCCAATAGCTGCTACGGGCCTGCTCAATGGACTTGCACCCGACAACCTTTGTCACATTTTCCCCTGATTATCTGATGTTTGCAATCGGATCTTACAAAACAATAAGTGCGATCTACTATACCATGAATGAGAACAGCTTATGGTCAAAAGTCATTTGTTTTTTTTATTCATCAAAGAGAATTAACAACAAATTTTACATACTACTCTACTTATCTAATTACTCTACAACACCACAGGAACGATACCAAGGGGAGCGAAAGACAATGACTACCCCATGGCCAAAACATAAAGACAAGCAACGGTAAATTACATACAACTACTGTACATTACAAGCAATTAAAACGAAGAAAATAAAACTGACTGATGATAAACCATACATAAAGGGACTTGGTGGTTGGGACTTGACACATTGCTGAGGTTTCAAAGGATATTAATCAAAAAGACCAGTTTTGTGGATGAAACATAAAGTCAATTCGAGGATATTTTTGTTCAAATCATTAGAAAGGTCTTGATCGCCATATAGTAAAAGCTGCGTCAAAGGGTCATTTGAAAGACTAGCGATTTGTACAAATGGTCGTAGTAACTCTACAATTCCAGCGAGAAAATCTCTCTGTTGAAGATCAAAAGAAGGGCAGAGCAGCAAAAAGTGCTCCGTATCCTCAATCCCATCACTTGTTGGGCACATAGGGTTTATGGTGTCCCTGAAATTATGCTTGAATTTGTGAAAATTTAGCTTGCTGAGACCAACCCTAAGTTGAGCAAGATAGGGTAATCCTATTGGATCGTGAATTCCGAAAACAGATTTTATAGGGGACGGACTATTGATAATAGCTTTTTCTTGAAAACAGCAACTGAGGGTGCACGTGTCAACTCAGGGTCAAGGTTATTCCACTCGGATAAACAGTTGGGATAGAAACTAGATTTGAATTTTTCTGTTCTTGCCCTCATTTGCCCAATGACATCCTGGTCACGAAGACAGTACTGCGACTGATGAAGTGGGGGAATTGGATCTACTGTATGCTCAGGGCTAAGATTGTTTACAAACTTGTACAACAAGGTAAGGCGCCTACTCCATCCTCGGGAACTTAATGACTCCCAGCCAAGTTCCGTGTACAGCTTCTCGCGAGACGTTCCTCTCCATGTTCCTGTTATAACCAAAGCAGCAGAATACTGAACAGACTCCAGCTTTTCCATCATATTTGGTAAGATGATATTTTGACTGAATTCGCATGCTTTGGCAGGAATGTGGTAAATAACATCACCATAGACCAGGTGGGGTCGAACATAGAGCTTATATAATTCGTTAAGGGTATGCCTGGGCAGGTATTTAGAGAGATATTTCAGCAAACCAATGCCACTTCTTGCCTCAGAGATAGCTGATTTGATATGAGCTGAAAAGGATAATTTTGAGTCTAGGATAATCCCTAAATGTTTATGTTCATTAACTTTTTTCACAGGTACGTCGTTAAAAAGGGTCACTGGATGATCAATTTCAATTTTCTTCTTTGAAAATGTCAACCCAACAGCTTGTTTCTGCGGATCTTGTTGGGGACACAAGATACGCTTGACTGATAAAACCAATATGTCCCCCTGTGCAGTGGGTCAAAGCTCATGCGCCCGTCTGAGCTTCAACCCGGAATCGCTACTGCGCATGAGCTATAACCTACTGCACGGGGGGACACATACGTTTCCTCGGACAAAGCATATCTGGTCTCCCCAACAAGATCAGGATTAAAGGACGTCCTCCATGCGTAAGCCCACTGACCTATCAAGTCCAAGTCATGGTTCATGTCATTGGCAGCTGTATTGGAATCTTTAACCACTGTGAACAACGATGTATCATCAGCAAATAACTTAACATTGCACTTCAGGCCTACGGCTAGATCATTTATATAAGGGAGCAGTCATAAAGTATCTGCTATATGGGGGTGGATGATATTTGGATGGGCCATGAAAAATTCTACCATGACTTTTTGGGGCCATGAAAATAATCAGATGTATTTTATGGGGCCATAAAAGTTTTATCATAAAATGTTATTTCTAAAGTTTGGCAACGGCTGCAAATGATGCAAAAATTGTTTTCTGTTACTTTTTCTTACTTGATACTTGCTTTTCTGTTCATTTCTTCATTTCTTTCCTTCTCCTTCTCTTGTTTAGTTCAGTGGCTAACCAGTGCTTCATTATTAAGTTATAACTCTGGAATTACACTACCTGTAAACTCATCGATCGAGCCGAGCCTGCATTCTAAAAATTGAATTATTTTATGGGGTCATGGAAAATATCCTAGTTCTTGCTATTGGGCCATAAATATGTGAATAGGAATCTAGGATGGGGCCATTAATTTTTTTGCTAGATTTTTGGAAAATCATCCACCCCCAATTTTGCAGATACTTTATGACCGCTCCCTAAACAAGGAAAAATAATGGTCCCAGAATAGCTCGGGGGGGGGGGGTAACTCAGTCTATTATGTGACGGGGATGTGCCATTTTGCCCGAAAAATTGGTACCCATAATTCCGTAAATTTTGGTGGATTTTAGGGCCATAATTTCACAAATCGAATAAATATCTGGGCCATAATTCCGGAAATTATGAAAATTCCCCTGAAAAGGACACCTATAATTCCGTGAAATGTCAAAAAATTGTAAAAAATGATACCCATAATTCCGTAATGGTTTGAAAAAAATACCCCTAAAAAATGGCACGTCTCTGTACCACGAACAGTACTAAGGTACCCCCCCCCCCGAGCAGAATAGAGCCCTAAGGCACCCCTGCTGAAATATCTCCCCAAGTAGAACTCTGTCCATTCAGTACAGTCCTCTGCTTTCGGTCCTTGAGGAAACTCTGGATTAGAAAAAGAAGCTGTCCCGAGACACCACATCGCTTTAGCTTATAAATTAGACCGTCGTGCCAAACCCTATCGAACGCTTTAGATATGTCAAGATACACAGAACGAACATCTAGAGGAGGATTACAGTCAAACGCTTTAAATATTGTATGTGTTATTGAAAGTAACTGGTTGACTGTTGAGTCTCCTGGGCAAAAACCCGATTGATTTTGATTAAGGAGTTCATGTGTTACAAGATGCGAATAAAGAAAATCATATATGAGTTTTTCAAGTATTTTCCCAAAAATTGGTAAAAGAGAAATAGGACGGTAATTCCCCTTAACATTTTTTTCATGTTTCTTATGAACCAGCACCACATTTGCACATTTCCATATTTCTGGGAATAATCCCCGGCTTAAACAATTTGTGAAAATTATTTTAAGTGGAAGAACCAATGCACCATCGCTCAACTTTATCATCCTCACAGATATTTCATCACATCCATGTGCTTTCCACGGAGTGATGCCTGGAATAAACTCCATTCTGATATTAAATTAGCCCCTCTATCCAGTCATTAGCTCAAAAGCTCAAAAGATTCTAGGAAAGCTGGTTTTACACTTTCTGTTTTCTTTTTTTATCTTTTGATGAATGTATATACTGTGTACATTTATAGACTTAGAAAATTTTGTAATTAGGTAATTTCTATGTTTAGTTGCAGGGTTCATTGAAAAAAAGTTATTTTAGATTGAATTGTAACCCTGGGCAAAAAAGTTTAAAATAAATAAAAATAGATGAATAAAAATAAGTATAATGAATGAAAATGAATAGATAAATGTGTGATTTCATTCATTTTCGACGACATCTGCAATTTGTCATCTTGACTTCATCTATTTCTATTTTCATATCTATTTTATCTTTTTACCCATGGTCAGCCCCTCAGTCGAGGACTGATTTACAGGGGGCCATGCTGAAATATACAGAAAAATATTCAATCAGATTAACGTTACATATCAAACCAATCGATAATTTGATTGCAACTGTTAACCCTATTTTTGCTGGGGGGCAAATTTGCCCCCTAGTAGATTTTTTTGAATAACTCTGCGAAGAAGAATTTTGTAGCCATGAAACCTCTTGAATTTTTGCAACTACTTATTGTGCAACTTCTCAAAAAGTTTCATTGAAATATTTTGAAAAATGAGGGGGCGGGAGACAATTTTCTGGGACTGACCCAGGAAAAATCGCAAATTTTCAAATCTCAATTATCGCGAAAAAAGGAGTAGAAGTGGAATATTTTGCAAATTTCTTTTTGTAATGTTGTGTTATTTGATGCATTAATATCATGTTTGGATGGAAAATATGCTCCAAATTTAATTTTATCTCGATTTTCCTGATTTTGGCCAATTTTGCCGCTTTTCTTGACCACACAAAGGAAAATGCTGACGTAAGCAAAAATGGTGGCTATTTTTAGGTTAATTTTTACATTTACAGAAAGTACACACGCTAGCGAACCTATACGCACTACTGTGGTGGATACGCCATACAGAGGCGGTGTGTTATGCTTGATGTGGTGGATACGCCATACGGAGGCGGGGTATTATGCTAACGTGGTGGGGTATTATGCTTGATGTGGTGGATACGCCATACAGAGGCGGGGTATTATGCTAACGTGGTGGGGTATTATGCTTGTTGTGGTGGATACGCCATACAGAGGCGGGGTATTATGCTAACGTGGTGGGGTATTATGCTTGATGTGGTGGATACGCCATACAGAGGTGGAGCATAATGCCCCACCACGTAAGCATAATACCCCGCCTCTGTTAGCATAATACCCCGCCTCTGTATGGCGTATCCACCACATCAAGCATAATACCCCACCACGTTAGCATAATACCCCGCCTCCGTATGACGTATCCACCACATCAAGCATAATACCCCGCCTCTGTATGGCGTATCCACCACAGTAGTGCGTATAGGTTCGCTAGCGTGGTACATGCCTGAGGCTTTTAGCACACCAAATTTGGTCGCTCTACCCATTACCAGTCAAGAGTTAGGTAGGGGGGGGGGCTTTCCCCCCAACCAAAGTAGTACCATCAAATAGCCCAACCACTAAAGGGTTAAAAGAAATTTCATATAGATGCGACAGAGCAGAAACTGCTTAAAATGACGTCATCGACCAATCTGAGTTAAGGAAGTGTTTGGACAGATCAGCTTTTTCAAATGATAAATCAAGAGTTTTAGGTCCTAGGAAGAAAATATCATGTGTTGCTTAATTTTGGGATCTGTTGCAGGGAGCTAAGGGGGTTGAAAGTTACGAGTTTTCGCGCATGCATGCACAGTTTCTGCTCTGTCTATAGATGCATTAATAAAAAACGAAACGCAAGGGATCGTTGATTCTTCATGAAGATGATCATTTTATGACTTTCATAAAATTTTTCAAAGTTGACCTCAATCTTTTAAGAAAAACCATTCCAAAGTCTCGCACCTTGGTAAGAGAAGCATCTCTGTCCTGTGCCTGTGGTCGTTCTTAGAAAAGGGACTCTTAGGTCATAATCCGAATTTCTGAGAGACCGTGTTCTATTACTTGTAGAACGTTGACTTTAGTAAACATGTCACTCATATAGGACGGTTCATCACCATTCAGGGATTTGTAAACAATGCTAGCAGACTCAAGATCAATTATTTCCCTTACTGTGGACCATCCAAGTGCAGAAGTGCACGAATGACTGGGAGTTGTGAAGCATCGAATGGGCTGTTAGTGATCAATTTTGCCCTTGTTTGCGAGTGTCTGTATACCCCATAGTACCGTTTCTCATGATGCATTTATCAGAAATCAAGCTTACAAAATTTTCGAAAATTTTGAAAAAAAATCATTGGATTTCTCAGTGCCACAAAATTAAAAACGGAAACAGTGTTTGTGCTATTATGTTCTCCTATGTATAAAATGTTTGCTTCTGAAAGTAGAGAGACTGTGTTTCCATATCATTATTTTTGGGAGATAATAGTTCCACGAGATGGTGGAAGTTTTTTGAACTTTAGTGCTTTCATTCTAGTCTGAGTCTTTTCGCTGTGAAAAATAAAATGTAATACAGTACATCTCTATAAATGATGCTTTTTAAGATGATTTAGTGATTGGATATGCTGAAGATAATTGTCTTTTCCAAGGCGAGTTTGCCTATGGAAAGGGGCGTTGGTCGCATTTATAGCCAAAGTAGAGGGCGTGGTCATAGAAAATTTTTCTGGGGGCTTCGCCACCAGACCTCCTCAGGTTACCTATTACTTTTTAGCCCCCCAATCCAAAATGTGCTGCGCGGTCCTTGTAGGAAATTAGGCTGTTCAGGTTCTTTAATTGGTTCTTATTTTATTCAGGGCTTTCAGATATTTCTTTTGTTCAGATTGTATCTTCAAGCCCATTATTTACTGTCAGTTCACAGCACCTGAGTTCATGAGGCCGTATTCACAATTGCAGTTTGTGGAAGAATCAGAAATTGTACAGAATACATGAAAGCTTTCAAAGCAACTTTAGAGCTCCTTGCAAATGCACACATTATCAATCTTTATAGGTTCAATGACAAAGCAACTACAATCCTGGACAAAATATATTGGAACAACGAAAAAATTTACAATTCTAATGAACCACCCCCTTTTACCCCCGATTCAATGTTGCTAGACGTTTTTCAGCTTCAAGATGCCAACCAACATTGCTTTGGGGGTAAAAGGGGGAGGTGGAAATACGAAGATGAGAATAACTGAGATAGTCAGCGATGATAGTACTTTGTTCCAAATATTTTGTCCAAGATTGTCTGTACGAGGAAATTTACAGGGTTGGTTATAGAAAGAGGAAAATGTGAAAAATGATTAAAATCTTTACGAGTAAGATAGGATCAGTGAAAAATGTCATGTCTAGGAACTTTTAAAAGGATTTTGGCTCGTGATCAAATGAACAAGGAACGATTCACTACTGACAATGGAACGATCGACCAGCCATGTCATCAGAGACATAGAAAAACATATCATAAACCTACACAATGATATGTACGATTTTCATGGTTATGCTTGACTGCTATTCATGTTTGACAGAGAAACAAATTCAGACCGTTCATACATCATTCAAATAGCACGGGTAACCACAAGGGTAACCATGATTTAAGGCTATTTTTCGTTGAATAAGCACGGGTAACCACGGGTAACCACGAGTAACCATAATATCTAAAAGGAATTGTTTATATCATTTTAAAACATTATGGTTACTCGTGGTTACCCGTGGTTACCCCTGAGAATATACCAATAATTTTGGTTACCCTTATGGTTACCCTTGTCGTTATCCTTGATCGAAACATATTGTGGCACTATAACTGCTCTGTTTGGCATTCACTGATTTTTTGCTCGCAGGCAAGGTCTAAAGAATCAATTTTTTTGAGAGACAATCCTGGACAAAATATATTGGAACAACGAAAAAATTTACAATTCTAATGAACCACCCCCTTTTACCCCCGATTCAATGTTGCTAGACGTTTTTCAGCTTCAAGATGCCAACCAACATTGCTTTGGGGGTAAAAGGGGGAGGTGGAAATACGAAGATGAGAATAACTGAGATAGTCAGCGATGATAGTACTTTGTTCCAAATATTTTGTCCAAGATTGTCTGTACGAGGAAATTTACAGGGTTGGTTATAGAAAGAGGAAAATGTGAAAAATGATTAAAATCTTTACGAGTAAGATAGGATCAGTGAAAAATGTCATGTCTAGAAACTTTTAAAAGGATTTTGGCTCGTGATCAAATGAACAAGGAACGATTCACTACTGACAATGGAACGATCGACCAGCCATGTCATCAGAGACATAGAAAAACATATCATAAACCTACACAATGATATGTACGATTTTCATGGTTATGCTTGACTGCTATTCATGTTTGACAGAGAAACAAATTCAGACCGTTCATACATCATTCAAATAGCACGGGTAACCACAAGGGTAACCATGATTTAAGGCTATTTTTCGTTGAATAAGCACGGGTAACCACGGGTAACCACGAGTAACCATAATATCTAAAAGGAATTGTTTATATCATTTTAAAACATTATGGTTACTCGTGGTTACCCGTGGTTACCCCTGAGAATGTACCAATAATTTTGGTTACCCTTATGGTTACCCTTGTCGTTATCCTTGATCGAAACATATTGTGGCACTATAACTGCTCTGTTTGGCATTCACTGATTTTTTGCTCGCAGGCAAGGTCTAAAGAATCAATTTTTTTGAGAGACTGTCTGTACGAGGAAATTTACAGGGTTGGTTATAGAAAGAGGAAAATGTGAAAAATGATTAAAATCTTTACGAGTAAGATAGGATCAGTGAAAAGTGTCATGTCTAGAAACTTTTAAAAGGATTTTGGCTCGTGATCAAATGAACAAGGAACGATTCACTACTGACAATGGAACGATCGACCAGCCATGTCATCAGAGACATAGAAAAACATATCATAAACCTACACAATGATATGTACGATTTTCATGGTTATTCTTGACTGCTATTCATGTTTGACAGAGAAACAAATTCAGACCGTTCATACATCATTCAAATAGCACGGGTAACCACAAGGGTAACCATGATTTAAGGCTATTTTTCGTTGAATAAGCACGGGTAACCACGGGTAACCACGAGTAACCATAATATCTAAAAGGAATTGTTTATATCATTTTAAAACATTATGGTTACTCGTGGTTACCCGTGGTTACCCCTGAGAATATACCAATAATTTTGGTTACCCTTATGGTTACCCTTGTCGTTATCCTTGATCGAAACATATTGTGGCACTATAACTGCTCTGTTTGGCATTCACTGATTTTTTGCTCGCAGGCAAGGTCTAAAGAATCAATTTTTTTGAGAGACTGTCTGTACGAGGAAATTTACAGGGTTGGTTATAGAATGAGGAAAATGTGAAAAATGATTAAAATCTTTACGAGTAAGATAGGATCAGTGAAAAGTGTCATGTCTAGAAACTTTTAAAAGGATTTTGGCTCGTGATCAAATGAACAAGGAACGATTCACTACTGACAATGGAACGATCGACCAGCCATGTCATCAGAGACATAGAAAAACATATCATAAACCTACACAATGATATGTACGATTTTCATGGTTATGCTTGACTGCTATTCATGTTTGACAGAGAAACAAATTCAGACCGTTCATACATCATTCAAATAGCACGGGTAACCACAAGGGTAACCATGATTTAAGGCTATTTTTCGTTGAATAAGCACGGGTAACCACGGGTAACCACGAGTAACCATAATATCTAAAAGGAATTGTTTATATCATTTTAAAACATTATGGTTACTCGTGGTTACCCGTGGTTACCCCTGAGAATATACCAATAATTTTGGTTACCCTTATGGTTACCCTTGTCGTTATCCTTGATCGAAACATATTGTGGCACTATAACTGCTCTGTTTGGCATTCACTGATTTTTTGCTCGCAGGCAAGGTCTAAAGAATCAATTTTTTTGAGAGACTGTCTGTACGAGGAAATTTACAGGGTTGGTTATAGAAAGAGGAAAATGTGAAAAATGATTAAAATCTTTACGAGTAAGATAGGATCAGTGAAAAGTGTCATGTCTAGAAACTTTTAAAAGGATTTTGGCTCGTGATCAAATGAACAAGGAACGATTCACTACTGACAATGGAACGATCGACCAGCCATGTCATCAGAGACATAGAAAAACATATCATAAACCTACACAATGATATGTACGATTTTCATGGTTATTCTTGACTGCTATTCATGTTTGACAGAGAAACAAATTCAGACCGTTCATACATCATTCAAATAGCACGGGTAACCACAAGGGTAACCATGATTTAAGGCTATTTTTCGTTGAATAAGCACGGGTAACCACGGGTAACCACGAGTAACCATAATTTCTAAAAGGAATTGTTTATATCATTTTAAAACATTATGGTTACTCGTGGTTACCCGTGGTTACCCCTGAGAATATACCAATAATTTTGGTTACCCTTATGGTTACCCTTGTCGTTATCCTTGATCGAAACATATTGTGGCACTATAACTGCTCTGTTTGGCATTCACTGATTTTTTGCTCGCAGGCAAGGTCTAAAGAATCAATTTTTTTGAGAGACAGTCTGTACGAGGAAATTTACAGGGTTGGTTATAGAAAGAGGAAAATGTGAAAAATGATTAAAATCTTTACGAGTAAGATAGGATCAGTGAAAAATGTCATGTCTAGAAACTTTTAAAAGGATTTTGGCTCGTGATCAAATGAACAAGGAACGATTCACTACTGACAATGGAACGATCGACCAGCCATGTCATCAGAGACATAGAAAAACATATCATAAACCTACACAATGATATGTACGATTTTCATGGTTATGCTTGACTGCTATTCATGTTTGACAGAGAAACAAATTCAGACCGTTCATACATCATTCAAATAGCACGGGTAACCACAAGGGTAACCATGATTTAAGGCTATTTTTCGTTGAATAAGCACGGGTAACCACGGGTAACCACGAGTAACCATAATATCTAAAAGGAATTGTTTATATCATTTTAAAACATTATGGTTACTCGTGGTTACCCGTGGTTACCCCTGAGAATATACAAATAATTTTGGTTACCCTTATGGTTACCCTTGTCGTTATCCTTGATCGAAACATATTGTGGCACTATAACTGCTCTGTTTGGCATTCACTGATTTTTTGCTCGCAGGCAAGGTCTAAAGAATCAATTTTTTTGAGAGACTGTCTGTACGAGGAAATTTACAGGGTTAGTTATAGAAAGAGGAAAATGTGAAAAATGATTAAAATCTTTACGAGTAAGATAGGATCAGTGAAAAATGTCATGTCTAGAAACTTTTAAAAGGATTTTGGCTCGTGATCAAATGAACAAGGAACGATTCACTACTGACAATGGAACGATCGACCAGCCATGTCATCAGAGACATAGAAAAACATATCATAAACCTACACAATGATATGTACGATTTTCATGGTTATGCTTGACTGCTATTCATGTTTGACAGAGAAACAAATTCAGACCGTTCATACATCATTCAAATAGCACGGGTAACCACAAGGGTAACCATGATTTAAGGCTATTTTTCGTTGAATAAGCACGGGTAACCACGGGTAACCACGAGTAACCATAATATCTAAAAGGAATTGTTTATATCATTTTAAAACATTATGGTTACTCGTGGTTACCCGTGGTTACCCCTGAGAATATACCAATAATTTTGGTTACCCTTATGGTTACCCTTGTCGTTATCCTTGATCGAAACATATTGTGGCACTATAACTGCTCTGTTTGGCATTCACTGATTTTTTGCTCGCAGGCAAGGTCTAAAGAATCAATTTTTTTGAGAGACTGTCTGTACGAGGAAATTTACAGGGTTGGTTATAGAAAGAGGAAAATGTGAAAAATGATTAAAATCTTTACGAGTAAGATAGGATCAGTGAAAAGTGTCATGTCTAGAAACTTTTAAAAGGATTTTGGCTCGTGATCAAATGAACAAGGAACGATTCACTACTGACAATGGAACGATCGACCAGCCATGTCATCAGAGACATAGAAAAACATATCATAAACCTACACAATGATATGTACGATTTTCATGGTTATTCTTGACTGCTATTCATGTTTGACAGAGAAACAAATTCAGACCGTTCATACATCATTCAAATAGCACGGGTAACCACAAGGGTAACCATGATTTAAGGCTATTTTTCGTTGAATAAGCACGGGTAACCACGGGTAACCACGAGTAACCATAATATCTAAAAGGAATTGTTTATATCATTTTAAAACATTATGGTTACTCGTGGTTACCCGTGGTTACCCCTGAGAATATACCAATAATTTTGGTTACCCTTATGGTTACCCTTGTCGTTATCCTTGATCGAAACATATTGTGGCACTATAACTGCTCTGTTTGGCATTCACTGATTTTTTGCTCGCAGGCAAGGTCTAAAGAATCAATTTTTTTGAGAGACAATCCTGGACAAAATATATTGGAACAACGAAAAAATTTACAATTCTAATGAACCACCCCCTTTTACCCCCGATTCAATGTTGCTAGACGTTTTTCAGCTTCAAGATGCCAACCAACATTGCTTTGGGGGTAAAAGGGGGAGGTGGAAATACGAAGATGAGAATAACTGAGATAGTCAGCGATGATAGTACTTTGTTCCAAATATTTTGTCCAAGATTGTCTGTACGAGGAAATTTACAGGGTTGGTTATAGAAAGAGGAAAATGTGAAAAATGATTAAAATCTTTACGAGTAAGATAGGATCAGTGAAAAATGTCATGTCTAGAAACTTTTAAAAGGATTTTGGCTCGTGATCAAATGAACAAGGAACGATTCACTACTGACAATGGAACGATCGACCAGCCATGTCATCAGAGACATAGAAAAACATATCATAAACCTACACAATGATATGTACGATTTTCATGGTTATGCTTGACTGCTATTCATGTTTGACAGAGAAACAAATTCAGACCGTTCATACATCATTCAAATAGCACGGGTAACCACAAGGGTAACCATGATTTAAGGCTATTTTTCGTTGAATAAGCACGGGTAACCACGGGTAACCACGAGTAACCATAATATCTAAAAGGAATTGTTTATATCATTTTAAAACATTATGGTTACTCGTGGTTACCCGTGGTTACCCCTGAGAATATACCAATAATTTTGGTTACCCTTATGGTTACCCTTGTCGTTATCCTTGATCGAAACATATTGTGGCACTATAACTGCTCTGTTTGGCATTCACTGATTTTTTGCTCGCAGGCAAGGTCTAAAGAATCAATTTTTTTGAGAGACTGTCTGTACGAGGAAATTTACAGGGTTGGTTATAGAAAGAGGAAAATGTGAAAAATGATTAAAATCTTTACGAGTAAGATAGGATCAGTGAAAAGTGTCATGTCTAGAAACTTTTAAAAGGATTTTGGCTCGTGATCAAATGAACAAGGAACGATTCACTACTGACAATGGAACGATCGACCAGCCATGTCATCAGAGACATAGAAAAACATATCATAAACCTACACAATGATATGTACGATTTTCATGGTTATTCTTGACTGCTATTCATGTTTGACAGAGAAACAAATTCAGACCGTTCATACATCATTCAAATAGCACGGGTAACCACAAGGGTAACCATGATTTAAGGCTATTTTTCGTTGAATAAGCACGGGTAACCACGGGTAACCACGAGTAACCATAATATCTAAAAGGAATTGTTTATATCATTTTAAAACATTATGGTTACTCGTGGTTACCCGTGGTTACCCCTGAGAATATACCAATAATTTTGGTTACCCTTATGGTTACCCTTGTCGTTATCCTTGATCGAAACATATTGTGGCACTATAACTGCTCTGTTTGGCATTCACTGATTTTTTGCTCGCAGGCAAGGTCTAAAGAATCAATTTTTTTGAGAGACTGTCTGTACGAGGAAATTTACAGGGTTGGTTATAGAAAGAGGAAAATGTGAAAAATGATTAAAATCTTTACGAGTAAGATAGGATCAGTGAAAAGTGTCATGTCTAGAAACTTTTAAAAGGATTTTGGCTCGTGATCAAATGAACAAGGAACGATTCACTACTGACAATGGAACGATCGACCAGCCATGTCATCAGAGACATAGAAAAACATATCATAAACCTACACAATGATATGTACGATTTTCATGGTTATTCTTGACTGCTATTCATGTTTGACAGAGAAACAAATTCAGACCGTTCATACATCATTCAAATAGCACGGGTAACCACAAGGGTAACCATGATTTAAGGCTATTTTTCGTTGAATAAGCACGGGTAACCACGGGTAACCACGAGTAACCATAATATCTAAAAGGAATTGTTTATATCATTTTAAAACATTATGGTTACTCGTGGTTACCCGTGGTTACCCCTGAGAATATACCAATAATTTTGGTTACCCTTATGGTTACCCTTGTCGTTATCCTTGATCGAAACATATTGTGGCACTATAACTGCTCTGTTTGGCATTCACTGATTTTTTGCTCGCAGGCAAGGTCTAAAGAATCAATTTTTTTGAGAGACTGTCTGTACGAGGAAATTTACAGGGTTGGTTATAGAAAGAGGAAAATGTGAAAAATGATTAAAATCTTTACGAGTAAGATAGGATCAGTGAAAAATGTCATGTCTAGAAACTTTTAAAAGGATTTTGGCTCGTGATCAAATGAACAAGGAACGATTCACTACTGACAATGGAACGATCGACCAGCCATGTCATCAGAGACATAGAAAAACATATCATAAACCTACACAATGATATGTACGATTTTCATGGTTATGCTTGACTGCTATTCATGTTTGACAGAGAAACAAATTCAGACCGTTCATACATCATTCAAATAGCACGGGTAACCACAAGGGTAACCATGATTTAAGGCTATTTTTCGTTGAATAAGCACGGGTAACCACGGGTAACCACGAGTAACCATAATATCTAAAAGGAATTGTTTATATCATTTTAAAACATTATGGTTACTCGTGGTTACCCGTGGTTACCCCTGAGAATGTACCAATAATTTTGGTTACCCTTATGGTTACCCTTGTCGTTATCCTTGATCGAAACATATTGTGGCACTATAACTGCTCTGTTTGGCATTCACTGATTTTTTGCTCGCAGGCAAGGTCTAAAGAATCAATTTTTTTGAGAGACTGTCTGTACGAGGAAATTTACAGGGTTGGTTATAGAAAGAGGAAAATGTGAAAAATGATTAAAATCTTTACGAGTAAGATAGGATCAGTGAAAAGTGTCATGTCTAGAAACTTTTAAAAGGATTTTGGCTCGTGATCAAATGAACAAGGAACGATTCACTACTGACAATGGAACGATCGACCAGCCATGTCATCAGAGACATAGAAAAACATATCATAAACCTACACAATGATATGTACGATTTTCATGGTTATTCTTGACTGCTATTCATGTTTGACAGAGAAACAAATTCAGACCGTTCATACATCATTCAAATAGCACGGGTAACCACAAGGGTAACCATGATTTAAGGCTATTTTTCGTTGAATAAGCACGGGTAACCACGGGTAACCACGAGTAACCATAATTTCTAAAAGGAATTGTTTATATCATTTTAAAACATTATGGTTACTCGTGGTTACCCGTGGTTACCCCTGAGAATATACCAATAATTTTGGTTACCCTTATGGTTACCCTTGTCGTTATCCTTGATCGAAACATATTGTGGCACTATAACTGCTCTGTTTGGCATTCACTGATTTTTTGCTCGCAGGCAAGGTCTAAAGAATCAATTTTTTTGAGAGACTGTCTGTACGAGGAAATTTACAGGGTTGGTTATAGAAAGAGGAAAATGTGAAAAATGATTAAAATCTTTACGAGTAAGATAGGATCAGTGAAAAGTGTCATGTCTAGAAACTTTTAAAAGGATTTTGGCTCGTGATCAAATGAACAAGGAACGATTCACTACTGACAATGGAACGATCGACCAGCCATGTCATCAGAGACATAGAAAAACATATCATAAACCTACACAATGATATGTACGATTTTCATGGTTATGCTTGACTGCTATTCATGTTTGACAGAGAAACAAATTCAGACCGTTCATACATCATTCAAATAGCACGGGTAACCACAAGGGTAACCATGATTTAAGGCTATTTTTCGTTGAATAAGCACGGGTAACCACGGGTAACCACGAGTAACCATAATATCTAAAAGGAATTGTTTATATCATTTTAAAACATTATGGTTACTCGTGGTTACCCGTGGTTACCCCTGAGAATATACCAATAATTTTGGTTACCCTTATGGTTACCCTTGTCGTTATCCTTGATCGAAACATATTGTGGCACTATAACTGCTCTGTTTGGCATTCACTGATTTTTTGCTCGCAGGCAAGGTCTAAAGAATCAATTTTTTTGAGAGACTGTCTGTACGAGGAAATTTACAGGGTTGGTTATAGAAAGAGGAAAATGTGAAAAATGATTAAAATCTTTACGAGTAAGATAGGATCAGTGAAAAATGTCATGTCTAGAAACTTTTAAAAGGATTTTGGCTCGTGATCAAATGAACAAGGAACGATTCACTACTGACAATGGAACGATCGACCAGCCATGTCATCAGAGACATAGAAAAACATATCATAAACCTACACAATGATATGTACGATTTTCATGGTTATGCTTGACTGCTATTCATGTTTGACAGAGAAACAAATTCAGACCGTTCATACATCATTCAAATAGCACGGGTAACCACAAGGGTAACCATGATTTAAGGCTATTTTTCGTTGAATAAGCACGGGTAACCACGGGTAACCACGAGTAACCATAATATCTAAAAGGAATTGTTTATATCATTTTAAAACATTATGGTTACTCGTGGTTACCCGTGGTTACCCCTGAGAATATACCAATAATTTTGGTTACCCTTATGGTTACCCTTGTCGTTATCCTTGATCGAAACATATTGTGGCACTATAACTGCTCTGTTTGGCATTCACTGATTTTTTGCTCGCAGGCAAGGTCTAAAGAATCAATTTTTTTGAGAGACTGTCTGTACGAGGAAATTTACAGGGTTGGTTATAGAAAGAGGAAAATGTGAAAAATGATTAAAATCTTTACGAGTAAGATAGGATCAGTGAAAAGTGTCATGTCTAGAAACTTTTAAAAGGATTTTGGCTCGTGATCAAATGAACAAGGAACGATTCACTACTGACAATGGAACGATCGACCAGCCATGTCATCAGAGACATAGAAAAACATATCATAAACCTACACAATGATATGTACGATTTTCATGGTTATTCTTGACTGCTATTCATGTTTGACAGAGAAACAAATTCAGACCGTTCATACATCATTCAAATAGCACGGGTAACCACAAGGGTAACCATGATTTAAGGCTATTTTTCGTTGAATAAGCACGGGTAACCACGGGTAACCACGAGTAACCATAATTTCTAAAAGGAATTGTTTATATCATTTTAAAACATTATGGTTACTCGTGGTTACCCGTGGTTACCCCTGAGAATATACCAATAATTTTGGTTACCCTTATGGTTACCCTTGTCGTTATCCTTGATCGAAACATATTGTGGCACTATAACTGCTCTGTTTGGCATTCACTGATTTTTTGCTCGCAGGCAAGGTCTAAAGAATCAATTTTTTTGAGAGACTGTCTGTACGAGGAAATTTACAGGGTTGGTTATAGAAAGAGGAAAATGTGAAAAATGATTAAAATCTTTACGAGTAAGATAGGATCAGTGAAAAATGTCATGTCTAGAAACTTTTAAAAGGATTTTGGCTCGTGATCAAATGAACAAGGAACGATTCACTACTGACAATGGAACGATCGACCAGCCATGTCATCAGAGACATAGAAAAACATATCATAAACCTACACAATGATATGTACGATTTTCATGGTTATGCTTGACTGCTATTCATGTTTGACAGAGAAACAAATTCAGACCGTTCATACATCATTCAAATAGCACGGGTAACCACAAGGGTAACCATGATTTAAGGCTATTTTTCGTTGAATAAGCACGGGTAACCACGGGTAACCACGAGTAACCATAATATCTAAAAGGAATTGTTTATATCATTTTAAAACATTATGGTTACTCGTGGTTACCCGTGGTTACCCCTGAGAATATACCAATAATTTTGGTTACCCTTATGGTTACCCTTGTCGTTATCCTTGATCGAAACATATTGTGGCACTATAACTGCTCTGTTTGGCATTCACTGATTTTTTGCTCGCAGGCAAGGTCTAAAGAATCAATTTTTTTGAGAGACTGTCTGTACGAGGAAATTTACAGGGTTGGTTATAGAAAGAGGAAAATGTGAAAAATGATTAAAATCTTTACGAGTAAGATAGGATCAGTGAAAAGTGTCATGTCTAGAAACTTTTAAAAGGATTTTGGCTCGTGATCAAATGAACAAGGAACGATTCACTACTGACAATGGAACGATCGACCAGCCATGTCATCAGAGACATAGAAAAACATATCATAAACCTACACAATGATATGTACGATTTTCATGGTTATTCTTGACTGCTATTCATGTTTGACAGAGAAACAAATTCAGACCGTTCATACATCATTCAAATAGCACGGGTAACCACAAGGGTAACCATGATTTAAGGCTATTTTTCGTTGAATAAGCACGGGTAACCACGGGTAACCACGAGTAACCATAATTTCTAAAAGGAATTGTTTATATCATTTTAAAACATTATGGTTACTCGTGGTTACCCGTGGTTACCCCTGAGAATATACCAATAATTTTGGTTACCCTTATGGTTACCCTTGTCGTTATCCTTGATCGAAACATATTGTGGCACTATAACTGCTCTGTTTGGCATTCACTGATTTTTTGCTCGCAGGCAAGGTCTAAAGAATCAATTTTTTTGAGAGACAGTCTGTACGAGGAAATTTACAGGGTTGGTTATAGAAAGAGGAAAATGTGAAAAATGATTAAAATCTTTACGAGTAAGATAGGATCAGTGAAAAATGTCATGTCTAGAAACTTTTAAAAGGATTTTGGCTCGTGATCAAATGAACAAGGAACGATTCACTACTGACAATGGAACGATCGACCAGCCATGTCATCAGAGACATAGAAAAACATATCATAAACCTACACAATGATATGTACGATTTTCATGGTTATGCTTGACTGCTATTCATGTTTGACAGAGAAACAAATTCAGACCGTTCATACATCATTCAAATAGCACGGGTAACCACAAGGGTAACCATGATTTAAGGCTATTTTTCGTTGAATAAGCACGGGTAACCACGGGTAACCACGAGTAACCATAATATCTAAAAGGAATTGTTTATATCATTTTAAAACATTATGGTTACTCGTGGTTACCCGTGGTTACCCCTGAGAATATACCAATAATTTTGGTTACCCTTATGGTTACCCTTGTCGTTATCCTTGATCGAAACATATTGTGGCACTATAACTGCTCTGTTTGGCATTCACTGATTTTTTGCTCGCAGGCAAGGTCTAAAGAATCAATTTTTTTGAGAGACTGTCTGTACGAGGAAATTTACAGGGTTAGTTATAGAAAGAGGAAAATGTGAAAAATGATTAAAATCTTTACGAGTAAGATAGGATCAGTGAAAAGTGTCATGTCTAGAAACTTTTAAAAGGATTTTGGCTCGTGATCAAATGAACAAGGAACGATTCACTACTGACAATGGAACGATCGACCAGCCATGTCATCAGAGACATAGAAAAACATATCATAAACCTACACAATGATATGTACGATTTTCATGGTTATGCTTGACTGCTATTCATGTTTGACAGAGAAACAAATTCAGACCGTTCATACATCATTCAAATAGCACGGGTAACCACAAGGGTAACCATGATTTAAGGCTATTTTTCGTTGAATAAGCACGGGTAACCACGGGTAACCACGAGTAACCATAATATCTAAAAGGAATTGTTTATATCATTTTAAAACATTATGGTTACTCGTGGTTACCCGTGGTTACCCCTGAGAATATACCAATAATTTTGGTTACCCTTATGGTTACCCTTGTCGTTATCCTTGATCGAAACATATTGTGGCACTATAACTGCTCTGTTTGGCATTCACTGATTTTTTGCTCGCAGGCAAGGTCTAAAGAATCAATTTTTTTGAGAGACTGTCTGTACGAGGAAATTTACAGGGTTGGTTATAGAAAGAGGAAAATGTGAAAAATGATTAAAATCTTTACGAGTAAGATAGGATCAGTGAAAAGTGTCATGTCTAGAAACTTTTAAAAGGATTTTGGCTCGTGATCAAATGAACAAGGAACGATTCACTACTGACAATGGAACGATCGACCAGCCATGTCATCAGAGACATAGAAAAACATATCATAAACCTACACAATGATATGTACGATTTTCATGGTTATTCTTGACTGCTATTCATGTTTGACAGAGAAACAAATTCAGACCGTTCATACATCATTCAAATAGCACGGGTAACCACAAGGGTAACCATGATTTAAGGCTATTTTTCGTTGAATAAGCACGGGTAACCACGGGTAACCACGAGTAACCATAATTTCTAAAAGGAATTGTTTATATCATTTTAAAACATTATGGTTACTCGTGGTTACCCGTGGTTACCCCTGAGAATATACCAATAATTTTGGTTACCCTTATGGTTACCCTTGTCGTTATCCTTGATCGAAACATATTGTGGCACTATAACTGCTCTGTTTGGCATTCACTGATTTTTTGCTCGCAGGCAAGGTCTAAAGAATCAATTTTTTTGAGAGACAGTCTGTACGAGGAAATTTACAGGGTTGGTTATAGAAAGAGGAAAATGTGAAAAATGATTAAAATCTTTACGAGTAAGATAGGATCAGTGAAAAATGTCATGTCTAGAAACTTTTAAAAGGATTTTGGCTCGTGATCAAATGAACAAGGAACGATTCACTACTGACAATGGAACGATCGACCAGCCATGTCATCAGAGACATAGAAAAACATATCATAAACCTACACAATGATATGTACGATTTTCATGGTTATGCTTGACTGCTATTCATGTTTGACAGAGAAACAAATTCAGACCGTTCATACATCATTCAAATAGCACGGGTAACCACAAGGGTAACCATGATTTAAGGCTATTTTTCGTTGAATAAGCACGGGTAACCACGGGTAACCACGAGTAACCATAATATCTAAAAGGAATTGTTTATATCATTTTAAAACATTATGGTTACTCGTGGTTACCCGTGGTTACCCCTGAGAATATACCAATAATTTTGGTTACCCTTATGGTTACCCTTGTCGTTATCCTTGATCGAAACATATTGTGGCACTATAACTGCTCTGTTTGGCATTCACTGATTTTTTGCTCGCAGGCAAGGTCTAAAGAATCAATTTTTTTGAGAGACTGTCTGTACGAGGAAATTTACAGGGTTAGTTATAGAAAGAGGAAAATGTGAAAAATGATTAAAATCTTTACGAGTAAGATAGGATCAGTGAAAAGTGTCATGTCTAGAAACTTTTAAAAGGATTTTGGCTCGTGATCAAATGAACAAGGAACGATTCACTACTGACAATGGAACGATCGACCAGCCATGTCATCAGAGACATAGAAAAACATATCATAAACCTACACAATGATATGTACGATTTTCATGGTTATGCTTGACTGCTATTCATGTTTGACAGAGAAACAAATTCAGACCGTTCATACATCATTCAAATAGCACGGGTAACCACAAGGGTAACCATGATTTAAGGCTATTTTTCGTTGAATAAGCACGGGTAACCACGGGTAACCACGAGTAACCATAATATCTAAAAGGAATTGTTTATATCATTTTAAAACATTATGGTTACTCGTGGTTACCCGTGGTTACCCCTGAGAATATACCAATAATTTTGGTTACCCTTATGGTTACCCTTGTCGTTATCCTTGATCGAAACATATTGTGGCACTATAACTGCTCTGTTTGGCATTCACTGATTTTTTGCTCGCAGGCAAGGTCTAAAGAATCAATTTTTTTGAGAGACTGTCTGTACGAGGAAATTTACAGGGTTGGTTATAGAAAGAGGAAAATGTGAAAAATGATTAAAATCTTTACGAGTAAGATAGGATCAGTGAAAAGTGTCATGTCTAGAAACTTTTAAAAGGATTTTGGCTCGTGATCAAATGAACAAGGAACGATTCACTACTGACAATGGAACGATCGACCAGCCATGTCATCAGAGACATAGAAAAACATATCATAAACCTACACAATGATATGTACGATTTTCATGGTTATTCTTGACTGCTATTCATGTTTGACAGAGAAACAAATTCAGACCGTTCATACATCATTCAAATAGCACGGGTAACCACAAGGGTAACCATGATTTAAGGCTATTTTTCGTTGAATAAGCACGGGTAACCACGGGTAACCACGAGTAACCATAATATCTAAAAGGAATTGTTTATATCATTTTAAAACATTATGGTTACTCGTGGTTACCCGTGGTTACCCCTGAGAATATACCAATAATTTTGGTTACCCTTATGGTTACCCTTGTCGTTATCCTTGATCGAAACATATTGTGGCACTATAACTGCTCTGTTTGGCATTCACTGATTTTTTGCTCGCAGGCAAGGTCTAAAGAATCAATTTTTTTGAGAGACAATCCTGGACAAAATATATTGGAACAACGAAAAAATTTACAATTCTAATGAACCACCCCCTTTTACCCCCGATTCAATGTTGCTAGACGTTTTTCAGCTTCAAGATGCCAACCAACATTGCTTTGGGGGTAAAAGGGGGAGGTGGAAATACGAAGATGAGAATAACTGAGATAGTCAGCGATGATAGTACTTTGTTCCAAATATTTTGTCCAAGATTGTCTGTACGAGGAAATTTACAGGGTTGGTTATAGAAAGAGGAAAATGTGAAAAATGATTAAAATCTTTACGAGTAAGATAGGATCAGTGAAAAATGTCATGTCTAGAAACTTTTAAAAGGATTTTGGCTCGTGATCAAATGAACAAGGAACGATTCACTACTGACAATGGAACGATCGACCAGCCATGTCATCAGAGACATAGAAAAACATATCATAAACCTACACAATGATATGTACGATTTTCATGGTTATGCTTGACTGCTATTCATGTTTGACAGAGAAACAAATTCAGACCGTTCATACATCATTCAAATAGCACGGGTAACCACAAGGGTAACCATGATTTAAGGCTATTTTTCGTTGAATAAGCACGGGTAACCACGGGTAACCACGAGTAACCATAATATCTAAAAGGAATTGTTTATATCATTTTAAAACATTATGGTTACTCGTGGTTACCCGTGGTTACCCCTGAGAATGTACCAATAATTTTGGTTACCCTTATGGTTACCCTTGTCGTTATCCTTGATCGAAACATATTGTGGCACTATAACTGCTCTGTTTGGCATTCACTGATTTTTTGCTCGCAGGCAAGGTCTAAAGAATCAATTTTTTTGAGAGACTGTCTGTACGAGGAAATTTACAGGGTTGGTTATAGAAAGAGGAAAATGTGAAAAATGATTAAAATCTTTACGAGTAAGATAGGATCAGTGAAAAGTGTCATGTCTAGAAACTTTTAAAAGGATTTTGGCTCGTGATCAAATGAACAAGGAACGATTCACTACTGACAATGGAACGATCGACCAGCCATGTCATCAGAGACATAGAAAAACATATCATAAACCTACACAATGATATGTACGATTTTCATGGTTATTCTTGACTGCTATTCATGTTTGACAGAGAAACAAATTCAGACCGTTCATACATCATTCAAATAGCACGGGTAACCACAAGGGTAACCATGATTTAAGGCTATTTTTCGTTGAATAAGCACGGGTAACCACGGGTAACCACGAGTAACCATAATATCTAAAAGGAATTGTTTATATCATTTTAAAACATTATGGTTACTCGTGGTTACCCGTGGTTACCCCTGAGAATATACCAATAATTTTGGTTACCCTTATGGTTACCCTTGTCGTTATCCTTGATCGAAACATATTGTGGCACTATAACTGCTCTGTTTGGCATTCACTGATTTTTTGCTCGCAGGCAAGGTCTAAAGAATCAATTTTTTTGAGAGACTGTCTGTACGAGGAAATTTACAGGGTTGGTTATAGAAAGAGGAAAATGTGAAAAATGATTAAAATCTTTACGAGTAAGATAGGATCAGTGAAAAGTGTCATGTCTAGAAACTTTTAAAAGGATTTTGGCTCGTGATCAAATGAACAAGGAACGATTCACTACTGACAATGGAACGATCGACCAGCCATGTCATCAGAGACATAGAAAAACATATCATAAACCTACACAATGATATGTACGATTTTCATGGTTATTCTTGACTGCTATTCATGTTTGACAGAGAAACAAATTCAGACCGTTCATACATCATTCAAATAGCACGGGTAACCACAAGGGTAACCATGATTTAAGGCTATTTTTCGTTGAATAAGCACGGGTAACCACGGGTAACCACGAGTAACCATAATATCTAAAAGGAATTGTTTATATCATTTTAAAACATTATGGTTACTCGTGGTTACCCGTGGTTACCCCTGAGAATATACCAATAATTTTGGTTACCCTTATGGTTACCCTTGTCGTTATCCTTGATCGAAACATATTGTGGCACTATAACTGCTCTGTTTGGCATTCACTGATTTTTTGCTCGCAGGCAAGGTCTAAAGAATCAATTTTTTTGAGAGACTGTCTGTACGAGGAAATTTACAGGGTTGGTTATAGAAAGAGGAAAATGTGAAAAATGATTAAAATCTTTACGAGTAAGATAGGATCAGTGAAAAATGTCATGTCTAGAAACTTTTAAAAGGATTTTGGCTCGTGATCAAATGAACAAGGAACGATTCACTACTGACAATGGAACGATCGACCAGCCATGTCATCAGAGACATAGAAAAACATATCATAAACCTACACAATGATATGTACGATTTTCATGGTTATGCTTGACTGCTATTCATGTTTGACAGAGAAACAAATTCAGACCGTTCATACATCATTCAAATAGCACGGGTAACCACAAGGGTAACCATGATTTAAGGCTATTTTTCGTTGAATAAGCACGGGTAACCACGGGTAACCACGAGTAACCATAATATCTAAAAGGAATTGTTTATATCATTTTAAAACATTATGGTTACTCGTGGTTACCCGTGGTTACCCCTGAGAATGTACCAATAATTTTGGTTACCCTTATGGTTACCCTTGTCGTTATCCTTGATCGAAACATATTGTGGCACTATAACTGCTCTGTTTGGCATTCACTGATTTTTTGCTCGCAGGCAAGGTCTAAAGAATCAATTTTTTTGAGAGACTGTCTGTACGAGGAAATTTACAGGGTTAGTTATAGAAAGAGGAAAATGTGAAAAATGATTAAAATCTTTACGAGTAAGATAGGATCAGTGAAAAATGTCATGTCTAGAAACTTTTAAAAGGATTTTGGCTCGTGATCAAATGAACAAGGAACGATTCACTACTGACAATGGAACGATCGACCAGCCATGTCATCAGAGACATAGAAAAACATATCATAAACCTACACAATGATATGTACGATTTTCATGGTTATGCTTGACTGCTATTCATGTTTGACAGAGAAACAAATTCAGACCGTTCATACATCATTCAAATAGCACGGGTAACCACAAGGGTAACCATGATTTAAGGCTATTTTTCGTTGAATAAGCACGGGTAACCACGGGTAACCACGAGTAACCATAATATCTAAAAGGAATTGTTTATATCATTTTAAAACATTATGGTTACTCGTGGTTACCCGTGGTTACCCCTGAGAATATACCAATAATTTTGGTTACCCTTATGGTTACCCTTGTCGTTATCCTTGATCGAAACATATTGTGGCACTATAACTGCTCTGTTTGGCATTCACTGATTTTTTGCTCGCAGGCAAGGTCTAAAGAATCAATTTTTTTGAGAGACTGTCTGTACGAGGAAATTTACAGGGTTGGTTATAGAAAGAGGAAAATGTGAAAAATGATTAAAATCTTTACGAGTAAGATAGGATCAGTGAAAAGTGTCATGTCTAGAAACTTTTAAAAGGATTTTGGCTCGTGATCAAATGAACAAGGAACGATTCACTACTGACAATGGAACGATCGACCAGCCATGTCATCAGAGACATAGAAAAACATATCATAAACCTACACAATGATATGTACGATTTTCATGGTTATTCTTGACTGCTATTCATGTTTGACAGAGAAACAAATTCAGACCGTTCATACATCATTCAAATAGCACGGGTAACCACAAGGGTAACCATGATTTAAGGCTATTTTTCGTTGAATAAGCACGGGTAACCACGGGTAACCACGAGTAACCATAATATCTAAAAGGAATTGTTTATATCATTTTAAAACATTATGGTTACTCGTGGTTACCCGTGGTTACCCCTGAGAATATACCAATAATTTTGGTTACCCTTATGGTTACCCTTGTCGTTATCCTTGATCGAAACATATTGTGGCACTATAACTGCTCTGTTTGGCATTCACTGATTTTTTGCTCGCAGGCAAGGTCTAAAGAATCAATTTTTTTGAGAGACAATCCTGGACAAAATATATTGGAACAACGAAAAAATTTACAATTCTAATGAACCACCCCCTTTTACCCCCGATTCAATGTTGCTAGACGTTTTTCAGCTTCAAGATGCCAACCAACATTGCTTTGGGGGTAAAAGGGGGAGGTGGAAATACGAAGATGAGAAGAACTGAGATAGTCCGCGATGATAGTACTTTGTTCCAAATATTTTGTCCAAGATTGTAGAGTTTGATCTAATTTGATGATCTCTACAAAAAAGAACCTATTTCAATTTTCGGGCTGAATGGGTTCTTATATATTGGGGGTTTAATTTCAGAATTTCAGCCTGGAGGTTTTTAATCACAGGTTCTTATACGCGGGTTTTTACTGTATCCGCAATATTTATGACTTTACGGAGGGGGTAGACTTGTGATGATGAGTATCTTGTTTCCCTGTGCTCTTTGACTTGATGATGGCGCTTCATTTAACAGAGACTCATAATGTTACTCTGAAAAACCTGGCCCTATTTGGGCCCAAACTTCGCGATTCCTACGGTACCAATTAGATTGCGAGATTTGTGAATTACTATTGTTACGCATGTGATAGGATTTTCGATTCGATTGGAGGACTGAAAAGACTCCCACAGGATTGAGATTCGAAGCCGTGAGTCCATCAAAATTCCATTGATGAATGAAGAAAAAGGGCCAAGTGTCTCACTGTTTCACCAGTAGTCCCTCTTTGAACTAGGTTTACCGCAGGGATACAAGGGACTCATCGTCATAAGTCTAACGGAGGGGGTACTTTGTGCCCCCTGCAGTACTACAGGGGTCCACAAGATCCCGGTATTAGTAGGGGTAAGCAGAATTAATTTCTTTCAGGCAAATTCAACGCTCTTGTTGCTACAAATCTTGCAAATTGGGAATTTTTTCTGGGTCATCCGATCCTTATATAAAAATTTTCACTTTGCTGTAATTTTATCTTAGAATGCCACTAGCAGGAAAAATTGCAGATTGTACATTGGCCGGGTGTTCAGCGGGAAGGAAGGCTGTGCAAGTAGTAAAAATTGCAACATGGAACAAACATCAGCAAGAACCAGTTCAAGATATGCAAAATATTCTTGGAACAATGATGCAGTTTACTGAGACCAAAGAAAAGTTCTTTTGCAAAATGCCAGAATGGAGAACTACTCGACAAAGAACAATAAACAAATTGTATGAAATTGCCAATGAATGCAACAATCTACACAAAGACTGCAATATTGCCAATGTTACTGGTTCAAGTGTTGGAGCGGCTGGAGGGCTCATGGCCTTGGGTGGTCTTGCCTTGGCACCATTCACATTTGGAGCATCTCTTTCACTGACAATTGCTGGTGCAGCGACTGGAGTAGCAGGGGCTACCACCAACATTATTACGTCGATCGTGGAATCATCAAAAATGACCGGTAACAGTTTGCTATTTTGCATTTGAATCCCTGAATCCTTAAGACGACATCACTTTGAAATAGTAGGTAGCCTATTGGTTGACAACCTAAGCATGGCTAATTCGACCACTCGATCTAAACCATTATGCTACCATTTGCGGAGTTCAACGCTTTCTAGTTATGCAATAAAGGTCTGAAAAAACTCACGATGAAGAATTTCCTGGAATTGCCAACGATCAGCTTTCATCCCACAAGACTCTCCCCCCCCCCCCCCTATCCAACTAAGTCACCAGAAATTCATAAACCTTACAAGATTTAGAATTCCCCTCGTCAAGATGTCTTGATTGTGTCCATGTCTACCCAGTTTGCAGCAACTTGCAATCAAATAGCAGCTCCGTTGCCAAACTAGTATTGGCCATTACATTGGGCCTCATTCATTACATTGGGCAAAGTTTCTACTGTAAGGTGCCATAACTCTTATTTTTCTCAAAGCTAGTACCTATTTCCACGGACAATTTATCCAACCAAATATAGCTGAGCCAAATGAATAACACGAGAACTTTCCAATTTTCAATTGAGGTATTTGAAGACATTCCACAAGTTTTGGTAATGCTCAACAACAGGAGGGAGCAGTGTAAATAAACAGCATGACTGCAATTTTCGCAGACGTGATGTTTCATTGCCAACTTTATACTAAAAAAGGTGTGAACATTGTCTATTTTTTTGGGGAGATATGCTTTGTCCGAGGAAACCTATGTGTCCCCCCGTGCAGTGGGTTAAAGCTCATGCGCAGCAGCGTTTTGGAGTTGAAGCTCTGACAGGCGCATGAGCTTTGACCCACTGCACGGGGGGGGGCACATTAGTTTCCTCGGACAAAGCGATCTCGTCTCCCCAACAATATTGGGAAATCAAACACGCTCCTGTTGTTCTCTTTAGCCCAAGCCTCCTAACAAAGGATAATAAGATGAAGGGAAAAGTGCAACTTATTTCTTTAGCTCGTCTTTGTCTTGTGTCACAGTTTGCGTCTGCAGTTAGCCTAACAGTTTTGTTCCTTGGTCATTCAGATCTAACTCCCTTGTATCCCTTTGTGTTAGTGCGACTTTACAGAAGAAAATTCTCAAGAGGAAACCATTAGAAACCTTTTCTTCTGCGAAGGCGCATAGACAAACAGGAACAGAAGGGAGTTAGACTTGAATGACCAAACAACAAAAGATAAGGCTCGAATCCTTACTGGTTCTCAGAAAACGCGGAAATCATCCAACCTCACGAAAAACCAGCCAATGACATCGCCGCTTCTAACCCCCTGAGACAAAATCAGTCGTTTGAGGTGAAGTTTCTAGTACCCTCACAAAAACTGAAATGGATGCTCAAATATTGCAGTTATTCAAAATATCTTTTGATAAATCGGTTGCAGAGATATCCGTCCAGAGTTGTTTACATGTTTAGGTAACTATCTTATTTGGGGCTGGAGCCACGAGCGTTTTCAGGCCAAGAAAAATTGACCTTTCTTCGAAAATTAATATAAATTGTTAGAATAGAGATATATCGTTGAAAATTTCACAGAATATATACATTAACCTGGGCAAAAACCCAGATACATTTTGCTTTCTAAGATCTCAAAATATTTGACAAATTTCAGTGATTTCCAACAAGCAAGGCAAATGGGCCTTCGCTAATCCTGGGAAGAAACCCATTCTTGGGCCTGGAATCGGCCACTTATACAACCCTGATCTAAATCATTCACTCACCGTTGACTCCTGCACCTATTTGAGCTCATTCATCTTTTAAATTGGGGGCAACATCGACAGAAAGCAGACAGTTTTGTGCAAATTTGAAGAAGCTTCCACATTCCATGTTATGTCTACAAACGCAACAACTCTTCACTGTTGACAAACACACGAGGCAGTCTGGTTTTGCGACTCAAGAGTAATATTATGTCATTGCCCTGCACTCCTGGATATTCAAAATGTATTTTTACATTGTTTGAAACATTAAATACCCTTGTTTTGAACATTTACGATAAATGTAAAATGGAGAGCTATTTGAAAAAGTACTTTGGCCCCGTTTACACGATACCGTTTTCATTTCACATCGGATTGGGTAAGGCAATCCAATATGAAAATTTCTCCTGTTTACACGATGCCGTTTTCATCTCATAGCGGATTGGGGTTCTGTTTACACCAGGGAGCTAAACACGGGAGAGGAATCGCGCATTGAGTTGCATTCTGCGATGTGATATGCGCCTCCTTCGCAGCGGATCGCGCACTTCGCAGTGAAACCAAGATGGAAACTGAAGTTTGGACGGATAAGTGCATCGCGTTTTTGGATTGGATTTCTACAACAGTGGTAAGCATTTTAGGCTAGTTTAGACATTCATGTGACTTTTAAATGTTTACCTTTCGATAGCGAGACTCGTTTAGCCGTTAGAAATCATGAATTAGCTGCAGCGGCTAAGTTGCTTCAGCGGTAGCTTAGGCCACTTTGACAATAAATCAAGCGAAAAATTTTTCTGAGATAGTATGAGACTCGCGAGATATTTTAGTTTTCTTTCGGGGTACTTGCACCGGTTCTGCTTCAGGCCCATTCTCACGCTTCAACGATTTTCAGACGGCAACCGATTCGAAACTTTCGCAATTTCGAGTTATTCCGATCAATCGAATGGGAGTCGAACGGTGTATCAAATAATGAGTTAAGTTGAAATCCTGTGAAACCTTAAATGAATATATTTCAAATCCATCTGTGTCTTCTTCTTGGTCGTTCTCCACAGCAAAGATTTCGTTGCTAGGCAAACCTAATTATAATTGCTCCGTTGCTACGTCAATGGAAACGATGTCGCATATCACATCGCAGACAGAGCCAGCAGCCGTTTCCTTCATTTCATTCATTCATTTTAAAATATTTATACAGGTATAAGTTTCATATATTTATACATGTTTTTCAAACTGACCTGTTAAAAAATAACATAAAATAAAGGAAAATAGGCTAAACTAAGAACAAAAGAAATTTATATGCCTAATTTACAATATACAATGCTATAATACCTAATTTACAATAAAACATAATAAAAATGAAATAGAAAATAAAGTTACACCGCTCTCATAGTCGTTCCTTGAAAGTTTTCAGGGAGGGTGCCAATTTTGCTTCTTTTTCCAAACTGTTCCAAAGTTTTGCACCGCGATATGAAAAAGCCTTTTGGCCATTGACAGTCTTTAGTAACGGTAACCTTAGATCAGTTTCTGTTGAGCGCAAAGACCGTTCTCTATCATCTGAATATTTTGTAAATAGTTTTCTCATGTAGACTGGGGCAAGTGAATTCAAAGATTTATATGTTAGCGTGGCGGTCTCTTTTCTTATAAGATTGTTGATAGTCGGCCAGCCAAGGTTCTGAATTAGTGGAGCAGCAGAGGCATCGTATGAGCTATTTGTTACAATTCTTGCAGCCCTGTTTTGAATTTTCTGCAGGACGTTAATTTTTGAATTACTACAGCAGCCCCAAACAGAGCTACAGTAACTCAAATGGGGCTCGACAATCCCTCTGTACATTTTGTTGAGCACATCAGATGGAAGATATTTCTTAGAATACTTAATAAGTCCAAGGGCTTGGTTAGCCTTGGTCTTGATAGTATCGACATGTTTGTCCCAGTTTAGTTGACTATCTACTTGAACACCTAAGTATTTTGCATTGGCAATCATTTCAATTTCCTGATCACCTATTGAAAAAGATGGTTGAGCATCAGGCTGGCTTTCTATCTTACGGATGTTTGGTCCAGAACCTATGATAAGCGACTGCGTTTTCACAACGTTCAAAGAAAGTTTGTTTGCATGCAGCCAATCTTGTAGCTTCAGAAGATCTAAATTTAAGTCATTTTGCAGGTCACCAATGCTTTTTGAAGAGAGCGAAATGGTCGTATCGTCAGCATACATGCTGACATGAGACTTTTGCAGGGAAAAGGGCAGGTCATTGATGTAGATCAGGAACAACAGTGGACCAAGACAAGAGCCTTGAGGAACTCCACAATTCATTCCCTTCACATCAGAAGAAGAGCCATTTATCCTGCAAAATTGTTTACGATTATCCAAGCAAGATGTAAACCAGTCATGTTCCAGGCCAGTCACTCCATACATTTTAAGTTTTTCTAACAGGATTTCATGATCGACCGTGTCGAAGGCCTTCTTCAAGTCAATAAAAATTAGGCCAGTGTATTTTCCGTTATCTATATTCAGGTACCAATCATTGGTGCTAGCCATTAGGGCAGTAGCGACCGAGTGTAAGAGTCTAAAACCAGACTGATGCTCGTATAGTGATTTATTTGCGTCCAGGTATTCATAAAACTGATTAAAAATCAATTTCTCGAATAGTCTAGATATGAATGGAAGAACGGATATTGGGCGATAGTTGGACCTGTCGTCCTTGGCTCCACTCTTGAAGATGGGTGCAATACGCGCTATTTTCCAGTCCTCCGGAAATTTTCCTGCAAACAATGATTTGTTGAAGAGATCACACAAAGACCCGCCCACAACTGGCAAAGCAATCTTTAAATAAAAGCTTGCAATGCCATCGTGGCCAGAACCATGCGATGTCTTCATCTTATTCAAGGTTGAAGATAATTTATCCGTCATAATTGCCGAAAAAGAGAAACTCAAAGGAGGACAGGTCCAACTATCGCCTGGTGTTTAGCTCCCTGGTTTTTTACACGATACCGTTTCGCGTTGCACTGTAATGGTTTCACCGTATTCGGTAATGGCTACACCAGGGAGATATACACGCCCGACAACACCTTTCTCGAGGAGTTTTGCCTCGTTTTGGTGCCCCTATACAAATGTATAGGAAAATGACCGGAAGTGAATATGTTTGACGACTTTGAATTTTTCTTATGGGAACGAGGTGTTACTTTTCCTCTTCAATTCAATTCTAAAATGTAGTGGATTTGTCTAAGAAACGTTTAAAACTAAGTTTGTTCTGATTTAAACTCCTTGGCAAGCTCCACCAGTTTGGACGAGAGGGGTGGTCTTATTTTGAGAGAATTTCCATTGTCTTTCGGTACAATCATTCGAACTCATTGTCTTTGACGTCACTGGTAGCGCCTCCAAGGCCATGACATTTGGAAAATACAGTAGAGCGAAGAAATTGTTTTGAAAACGGCGTGGTCTTTGTGCTGCTTGCTTCAAAAAAGTTTTTAATTCTGAACGAAGCAATAGATAATTACGAACAGCATTAGTTATCCATTTTACCACTAGTGAAGGGCAGTATCTGAGTTTCTTGTTCAAGGTGCGTTCATGTTTTTGCAACAAACTGGCCAGAAAGAAAGCACGACAGAAGAAGAACATCCGCTTGTTTAGGCCACATCTTCGAAAGAAGAAATTTTGCATGTTTATGGATCCAAGAACTAAATTTCGTTTATGAAAACAGATGTCTTTAATGGACAGATGGCGAGCACATGATAAAGAATATCTTATTTGTACTGGACAGTGAGTTCCACTTGTTGGACATATTGGTTAACTGCTCAATGAAGAGAGTTAGTAAACTTTTGAAACTTTTCTGGAAATTTCCTCTTGTTCTGGATAATAGTGGCTCCAAAAATGACAGACAGTTCTGGATAATATTGGCTCCAAAAATGACAGACAAGATACAAGGGGGATGCTGTCTATTGGAATTGAAATGATTATTTCCGATGGACAAGTGCAATGACTGCTATTTTGATGATTTTCAGAAACTCATAAACAAGCATAGCAATAGGATCCACAAGCTAAAATGGGCACGCTGGAAGTATAATGGGATAACCAAAAATGTTGATTCACGCTTTTCTCAGAACTGGTAAAAATTCAATGTTTTCTTGGTGTCAGATTTAACCTTTGCTTGCCCATTTTACCTCCGCTGCAGTGCAACACGATGTATTATCAATTTTCATTTCTGCTGAGTTGGAAAGCACAAACTTTAGTAATTTAAGCATATTCTTCATGAGATGCAGCTGTTGAAAAGAGAAGTCTTCGCCATGTTTTCTTTGACTTTTATTCTTTGATATCACTTGAAATGGCATTATTTGGAATTCAATCATTCTTATGAAATTATCCTTCCTGTTCTGGCAGCTTCAAATGCCAATCGTTAATGTGCAGCAAGAAGTTAGGTCTGAAAGGTCTGTTATTTCCAGTGATTCCTGTTACTTTTCCTTCCTCAGTGACTTTAAAAATGCCAAACAGTAATCACGGTAACTCAAAAAATTTTGACTCATGGCTTTGGTCTGGAGGGGAAAAGGGATATCAAACTTTGAAATTACTAGAAAGATATGTCAATCAGCTTTGACCAAAGAAACATTTTGGTGGCTAGACATGTAGTTATTCTCGTCGATTTTCATGCATCATCAACGTTTCCAAACTTCCAACCTTTCCGGATTGAATTCAGAAGAAGATTCAGGCTGTCTCAGAATTTGAAAGCATTAAAAATGTCAATTTTGTGATTATTCAATATCTACTATGTTACCATCTTCACATCACATGAACGAAATCATAAGTATCAAATATTACAGCACAGAAAAACGTTTCTTATAGTTTGCAATGGTTTCTTCATTCAATGATTCATTTGCAACAGTGATGTTCCATCGGTTTTGCATCGGTCTTCAGGCATTGTAACAAAAGCATTCCTGCCTTCGTTGTTGTCATTTATGCTACATCACGGTCGTGCTTGATAACGATAAACTTGCTCTTTTTGAGAATCCTAAAGTGGAACAAACAGAAATGTCCAGCAAATGTCTGTACTGCATAATAAATCTCATCCAGTCTCACAAGGAATTTCATGTGCAAAAGAAACTGATCAAGGAAAATAACATAAATCTAGTGACAGTAGGCTTCGCATTTATAGGCAACATGATAAAAGCTGATGAGTTTTTTGTACAAGACAGTCTTGATAAATGTTATTCCACATGTAACCTCCTATTTCAAAGCCAGAACTTCCCTATTGGTGCGAAGTTCATCAGCAACGGAGAAACTTTATGATGCTTTATGATTGTTTACATTGGGCCGAACCCAATTAAAGTTCTCAGAACGCGCAAGTCAAAGTTTTGTTATTATTCTTCTTGCCTATGAGCCGAAACGGCTAGAAATGTACTAAAAAACATCCCCGTTTCCATAAACTTCAAATAAACTTCGAATGTAGTAAATTTAGTAGGGGTCAACATCTATTTTCCGACGAAAAGGCAAACACGTTTGTGAAAAGAAGCACGTAAAGTTAACGAGGAATAAACGGTCATGGCTCTGGAGTGAAAATTGCCTTTGAAAACTGTAGGAAATTGGCAAAGGCTACAGAAAAACCGCAAACATTTTTAGAAACTAGATGCGTACAGCTATTGCGTTATATCTCCAAATTGAGAATTTCTGCCTTAGTCTAGAAAATATTGCACTTTGAAAAAAATCTGGGTAAATTTAGGCCAAGAAAAGTTGATTTTCTTGAAACATCGAGGCCGAGTTTAAGACGAGAAAAATATAACTTCATTTGGTCAACAGTTCGTAAAAAGCGACTAAGTAGGTCAAGAAAATATCGAGGAATCCAAAATTTTAAACGAAATTTCTATGAAACCAACGACAAACGTTAAATTTACGAAAAAGTCTGCTCACCTGCTGTGCTGCATTCCAAGTTTGTAAACAGAGTTGTCCACGGCCTTTGAAAAGTTTGATAAACCAAGAAACTTTGAGTCCAAAACTCTTAACGAAGTTGAAAGAGCAAAGATACAGCTATTGCGTTATATCTCGATATTTCACTTTGCGACACTTGGGACGCCTGCTGACGCCATTTATTACAAAATTTTGCTTTCGCGCCACAGCTTTCATGCAACAGAGGCCGGAAGTGACGTCAGAATTAGGGCTTGGTGTTGTCCATAGAAATAAAAGGACTAGAATGCGCGGTCTATTGTTTCGCTTTTGTTTGCTGCGTAATACGCATGGAGAGCAAAGATGGTAGCAACAAGTTGGCAAAAGATTCGTGTAAACAAAGGACCCGCAGTGGGAAGACTTGCACTGTTTCTTCTGTTTGGTGCTGCTGGCTTGCAGAGAGGCAATAAAATATCGAGAACAAGCCATATTTAAGTAAGTAGTGCCATAAGTATTTGACATGAACTGATTATGAACCATTTTTAGTCAATTTATGCATTCATATCGACCCCAGAACGTAGCAACATAGGCCAAAGTTTATCGGATCAGCCGACTGCAAATTGATTTTGACGTGCTTTAATGGCAATAGACCAGCCACTTTTTACATCTTTAACATGTTTTGACGCATTTTTATTGCCACCTGTCCTTCTGCTTTGGTCATTTGAATCATTTGAAGGAAGTTTGGAGCTATGGCGAAGGGGGAATTGGAGGAAACTCAAGCGTTGTATGTGCCCAAACTTGTCAAATTTAGTGCTAGGCTTGGCCTATCGTTTGTATAATCAACAATAATTTGTGATTTGTGGCAGTAACGATCGGATGTTTCAGGTAAATTGAAATTTCCTTAATTACCTTCTAATAATGGTTGTCCAAGTAAACAGTTCTCTCAATGTGAAGCACCAGAAGCCATTATTTAAACAGGGCAATCCAATGAAGATTAAGACAGCAGCTAGACAGATGATTCCCTTACCCGACCTAGGTGACCAGACTACCCTCCTTGAGCCAATCTTGATATATTTTCGTAGCCAAAGATCCTAAACTTGATATCTAAAACTTTTACAATATTTACACCTTTGTACAAAGCTGTGACTAGATGGCATTTCCTCCATCTGTCGGGAACGAACCAGGTTAATTGACCGCCACCCAGCATTCGGCGTTACCTCATAGAACCCAGGGGCATTACTTGGGTATATCTTGGATAGGGATGCTCATGTTACTTTTTGGGTCTAAAATTTGGGCAGATTACTCTTTGGGTCAATCATTTGTACAGTTATTTTTTGGGTTCCTGAAGTTCTGAATTACTTTTTTGGGTCTCAAGTATGGGTTAAAGTAAGAAAATTGAGAAAAACATCTCACAAAAAAAATTGAGATCATGTAACATTATTAAAATCAAAATACTGGAATGTCCTACTAGGTTATGAATAATCTCATCAGAGGCCACTTTTCCATAGATTTGAGATATTGACTTGATGACCTTTGGGCATATACTGGATCAGAAAAAATATTTCTTTGGGTCTCTTTTTATGCCAGAAATTATTGTTTTGGGTTGATGCTCTGTACCCCAGCCTGAGCACTCCTATCGTAAATATACCCAAGTACCCCCTGGGTCATAGAATGAGATCCTAAACCTACCCTAATACTTCTAACTTACAATATTTACAGTACACCTGTATGTACAAAGCTGTGACTAGATGGCATTTCCTCCATCTGTCGGGAACGAACCAGGTTAATTGACCGCCGCCCGGCACTCGGCGTTACCTCAATATAGATCTTTTATGAAAATTACAATATCTTTATGTCTATTCATGGTAAAACAGAATTTGTTTTGTTAATTTGTGTCTTCGTGATGATTTATTCCCTTTGATTATACGCTCAGTATAAATTCTACCAAACTGATGGTAGAAAATTACAAGATAGTTTTTAACAATGAGTTTTATCAAAGTTGTAATATGATCATCTCTGAGGTGCTCATCCAACACATGACATTGCTGTGAGTGTTCTTGAATTGATGAAAAAGTAACATTTTTCATTTCACGTAAGACAGTTGTTGTTATTTTGAAATTGATTTCTTTTGAGGTGCATTGCCATTTGCACAACTCTGTTCTGGCAACTTTGTCTACACATTCAACCACCTTATAGACTGACCAAGACGGAACCAGCAAATTCCCATAGCGTTTGCATGACAGAAGGGAAAGGTGGCTTTGGTAGCCATGATCAGCTGAGCTGTCAGAGTTTTGGTATAGTGACACTGCACAATCTGGACATTCTAAAGATTCCAGCATTTTCTTAACAATATAGCCAGAAATGTAATGGAGGACATCATGCCTCCAAACATTCTTTGAAAGCAATATTTCTGATATTTGTGAGTCAACTTTGTTTATTTCATTACTGTTGTTCACATATGCAACATCAACACAATTTGCTGTGGATGGAGATTCAATTTTGTTTTTTAATAACAATTGTCTCAAAGCATACTTGAATTGGAGTACAGTTGGATTATTGTTCCAACCAAAGCGACTTCTGATTTTTGAGAAATACATTTCAATTTGATCTTGAGAGAAGTGATATGTTAAAATATATTCAAAAGGTGCTTCTGTTCTTTCTAATAACATTTTACTTATGTTGATAATTGAAAGGGCTGATATGGTAAACCCAAGAACGAATGTTTTCCTTGGACCTTTGATGATAGGGGTACCAGCAGTGTCTTTCAAAAATTTAAGAGTTTCAATTCCATCCATCAAGTATCCTTCAATCTCATAGAAATTTTCCAAGGTAATGGGCCTCTTTGTGTATTTTCCAAATTTGCTTTTTGAATTTAATATGTCAAATAAATTATTCATCAAAAGGATGAATTCACTGGTTGCCTTGCTATCTTTAAACTCTGGCACTTGAAGATTTCGTAAAAATGTTATTGCTGCTGAAACAGAATGGCTCAGAGTTTGGGCTGCAACACTGACTTTCATTTTATGATTTTGCCACTGAACATGCTTTGATTTTAGTTTATTTGCAAGATTTAATACATCTTTTTGTTGTGTTCTATGCAGAGCAAGGACATACTCCCATGATATTTTTTCTCCACTAGGAGTACAAAAGATCTTGATATCAGCAAAGGCATTCCTTGCAAGTTTGAGCATGTGGCAGATATCAAGAATCACATAAACCTTTTGACTTGGCTTTGATGGATGAGGAAAGGATGTTTCAAGCTTCTTGATGTTACACCCAAGTTTTTCAGCCATGCTAATATTCTTTGAGGCACCATCAAAAATGACTGCAGATACCTCTGCCCCTTTCTCGGTAAGCAGGTTGATAGCTTCATATATCAACTGTTTTAAAATGTCTCCATTTAAATTGTTGGTCAAGAAATATGCAATGGGGACATACCATGGTTTTTGGAGCCCGCATACCATGAAAAGAAGAGCATTAGTGGCAATTGTGTCACTAGCTTCAGCTTTAAAAGTGCCATAGTCAGTATTTCCAACAAATTTGGACTGTTTTTTGTCCCATTGCAGTTGTTTTTTAATTGACATTTCATCCAGCATCAGTACACAATCTTTCTGGCTTTCCTTAACCTTTCCTTCAACAAACTCAAATGGCTTCTTTAAGAATCCTGGTTGACATTCAATATTTACTGACCATGATCTTATCGTTGCTGGATGTGGCAAATTTAGGGACTTTCTAACAAATTTATAAGCCCTTGGGCTGTAAAAATGGAGTGAAATTGCAAATTCCTTAATTTCCTGAGAGTACCTGGAGCCAGATAATTTGTTGCAGTTCTTTGCCTCATTTCTGAATAGTTCAGTAGCCATGTAACCAAAGTTATCAATGATTGATTTTTCATTTTCTTCAGACAATAATTTCAATTTGTTTAACTGCAACATCAATCCCTTAATGGTTTTCTCCTTCCTGAAGTTTCTAGCCCGAAGTCTATTGATTATTTTGTTCTTTTGACTGAGCTTTTTCTTATAATTTGCTTTCATTTTCCTAGGTGAAATATTGGATGCATAAGTGTGGTCTATTCTTACATGTTTTGGATCCAAAGCAGGAGGAGTTTCTGGAGGGGCAGGATTAGACCTTTTGACTGGGACTCGTTTCTTTGGACTCCTTTTTTTTAGATGTTCTGGAAAATTGAATACAGATGGGACAGCATCTTTTTTCAAATATTTTTTACCAAGAGATTCAGAGTTTGGCATGGAAGGAGGGTAGCTGTAATCACTAGGAAGGAAGTGGTTCTCACAAATTCGTTGTGATGCAGATGGATGCCAGCTTTTGCGACGCATTGCAACAAGCCATTTGTCTAACAATCTCTTATTGTGGAGTGGAAACCTGTTATACAAATATTTAATCAAAAGTTAATTTTGAGTTTATGGCTAGTTTTGAATAAAAAATGTTAATTTATCTTGGACTTCTTGTTATTATTAGCATAGATTATTAACATTGTTTACATTTGTTGGCCTTACGTCCTTTCAGGAAATTTTTGTTATTGGTGAAGATCTTGCTGAGTGTCTGGCCAAAAGAGTTTTTATGTTGATAATTCAGGCAACGATGCAGCTAGCAATAATCATCTCACTTTGGGGAATGCGGAAAAGCCGATATGCAGTTGCTGCATGTTCGAAGTATAGTAAAGTTCATGATGGGCCTATAAATCAGTCCGTCCTTTCGACCCGACGTGGACCGGGGCGACTGCTCTAGGCAAATACTTTGAAGTTTACAAATCATGTATCTGGATGCAAATTTTAGAAATACACTTGAAGAATGAAAATTTTATCTGGTATTATGAAAACTAAAAGGATTGTACCGGTACCATGAGGGGCCTAGGCTACTTACTTGTGAAACGAAATGTTTTTCTGGCCAGGACGCAACTCTTTCTTCGTAATCCAGCGATTTTCGCAGCCAAATGCTGCACAAGACACTACCATTTTCAAGCTCTCACGCGATCTCTTAAATAAAACCTTTAAATTTGCCAGAAAGTTTCGAGAACTTGAGGAAGCCTACAACGAATCACAACTGTTAGCTGTGATTTCCCGCGGTTTTCTGCCAACATGTTGCTACCATTTTGAATCCCCATAGTTGTTGCGCGTCACGTGACCTACCACGCATTCTAGTTCTTCTATTTCTATGGTGTTGTCGGGCGTGGATATAGAGGGGAGAGGAAACGCGCATTGCAATGCGCGAGCGAGGTGATATGCGACCTCCTTCGCAGCGCACAGCGAGCTTTGCTGTGGAAGCAAGATGGAAGTGGACATGTTTTTCGAAGAGAAGATTTCGCTTTGAGTTAGAATTTCACAAGGTTAGTACCATTTGAATCTTATGCAAATTGGTTTTTACTAACTCGGCATTACATTTTGCAAATTTAGCCAGTTCTAAACAATTTAGCAACACCAGTTTCTCAGCTATGAATGATTTACTTCAGCGGCAACTTAGGCCAAGAAAATGTTTTTGTCACGACGAAGCACGGAAATCCTTGATTACTGTTACGCCCATGCATGCCCATGCAAGTGCTTGTTATATTTCGTTGAAGAATTCATAGACTTTAAGCCTGTGTAAAAATTTTTCTGAGACATTATGAGACTACTGGAAAATAAGGTTATTTCCATGGGGTACTCAGTTTCCCTGGATTTCTTCATACTACCACATACTTCCTGGGTCGGTGACGAGCATTCACTACTGTTTACTATGTTAGGAAAGGTACTCTTGGGACAGTTACTTACTTAGAGGGGCAAAGTTCCCAAGAAAACACTCATAGCACAGGAGGGACACTTTCTTTTGAAGTATGAGAAAAGGACATTTTGTTGCCTGTAGACATTTTGTGATTTTGTATCTCTAGTAGGTGCTTAGAAACTTTCCAAGGTTAAATGATTGTCAGCAAGTTAGACCTACCCACATTGAACAACAACCAATAACATAAGTTTCAGGTTTTTTCATCCATTATGGTGATTTTTTTTAAGAAACGTTAGTCTGGACTTGGTAGGCAGTTTCTTAGATTTTAGGGCCATTTTGCTCCCAAAAGTTTCATATGAATTTCTTATTTTGTCAATGGCTACTGTAAGTGTGGTGCATCAACCATTTACTAGAAGTTGAAGTATTGAACAAATAGTTTGGCCTACATTTAAGATGACAACTGTAATGTGTCTTTTTGCAGGTTTTGGAGGGAACTTCAGAAACAAGGCACAAGTAAAAGATTCTTCTCAAATTAGCACTGATGGACTGTAATTTGATTTGAAAAACATTCTACTGCTTATCTCAGCTTAGCTCTTAAATACAGATACATGAAAAAGAGCAAACTAAATAAGATTGACTTCCTTTCATTCATTCTTGTCCAAAATGTCTGATGAAATATTTAAACTGAAGGCTACTGTATCTCAAATTAGGTGTCACATGAGATTTGCACCACACAAAGACCACACAAAGTTACCTATGCAAGATGCTTCACTTATTTTTATCCATGTAAATTCTCACCTGAGATCTAACTTGTGAATGACTCTAAAGAAGGTTTCAGAAATAATTGGTTTGCACAGTGCTGTAATCCTTTGAGTTTGCAGCAAAGATGGTTTGGCAGGCAGGGTTGAGCCACACCATTTGAGCATCATAATGGGAGGTCAAAAACTCAATTAGGACTTCTCAACTCCTGTGATGCCTGCCATTGGCACCAATTTTTTTCAGTTGGACTGACAGTGTTTGCATTAGCTGTTCTTTATCTACAGCACAGTCATTCAAACTTTTTCAGTCTGAGTCAGGTTTGCAACAGTTTTAAATTTTCAATAAAATTTCAGTGAATATTTTCTGGCACAATTGTGCCATGTCAACTAAGCTATGCTTAATTTTTTGCTACCATTTTGCAACTTTGCAACACCTGCAGATACACATTTCTATAAGAAATTCAGATGAGCTGCAAGTTCTAAAGTTCTTCAATTCTTAATGGAAGCTTCAACAGTTAAATGCCAAGAATTCCTTGATCCTGTCCTATTTATTATTGGTGTAAGGTTTCTGATGCTTTTAGAAACTCTTGAGATCCTTGAAGAAAAAATGAAGCCACAAGGGAAAGGAGGCTCTGGGCTAAACTTTGTGCAGGGGTGTGCAACCCACATTTCCAAAATGGTACTGTTGGCTAGACCAATTTTTGTGAAAATGATACCCTTGGCTAAATTCTACATCAAAAGTGCAATGACTTGGCATTTTCTAAACAAAAATAGCCAAATTTTTGCCCTCTCTACACCAAAATCACCAAACTTTTGACTTTCTATCAGGAAATTACCAATTTGACTTTTCTTTGACCAAAATTGTGAAAAGCACACCCTTGCCCAGACTAGAAGTCTGAAAAAATATATTCTTTTGGGCAGCACATACCCTGGAACCTTTACTGTGGAAGAACTGAACCCAACCACCCCCCCCCCCCCTCCGCAAATAAAACGGCATTGGGCAGAAAAGTGGTGCTGAGGCTCAAGGATACAATTGCATAACAAAAACAATCTCTGGCCTAGCTCAGTTCATGTCATTTTAAAATTCTGCTACTACCAAACACAAAAAAGAAGGAACCTGAGACATAAATAATACAAATAAACTGATCACAAAGTACCGAAAACAGGTCTATATTGTTACCCCAAAAATAAATTTGTAGAAGAGCAACATCCCCAGGATCAACTCCCTTGGTAAGTAAACTAATAAATGGAGGATCAGAGAGAAACAATTGATCTTTGTTTACTGAGAAGACTTGCAACGAAGGGAAAATATGTAGCATGTGAGATGTTACTCCAGGTTGGCACCAGTAAAGTACACTGATCTTAATACATGTGGTACAGCCCCACATTTAAGAAATCTACAGTATTTTTATCTCAGCCTATTCTTAACCCTTAATTGCTACTGTTTTCTAATTGTTCAAGAATAATTCAGGTTAAAATGCAAAAACAAAAATTGCAGCTACAAAAATTTAAGGTCTGAGTTTCTTATGAAGTAGTTTCTTAAAGGCAGGATTTTATTGAATTGCAAACTTCACTCAGTATTTCAAACTCAAATACTTATAAAGTATAGCCTGTTTTGCATATAGTGGTCGAATGGTTCTAACACAACTGTTTCACTGTAAATTTCTGGCAGTGTTAGGTCTTTGAACATAAAGTTCCAATGAACAGCTTGCCGACCATGAGAGCAATATTCAAGGAACAGCTACCAACTCTGCCCAAAAGATATCCACTGGAATGCATCAATTTGGTCTCATGCATCAACATTTTCAGAATTCAACTGTTGCATCTGGTTTTTTGTCAATGCATTGCCTGTTAAGTGAAAGATATTAATAATTTTAAACTTAATTGAATAAAGGAAGGCTGTCTCAAAAATATTTGGTTAGATAATGCACAGGAAGCCCATATTACAGATTATTAGAAAAATATTTTGTTCAAGAAATTTGATTATTAGAAAAATATTTTGTTCAAGAATTATTTTCCCTTCTTTCACATCCATTGTGTTGTTCTTCTTACGTCCCCTCCCGTGTTATTATTCGTGAACTAAAAAATTTGAAAGGAGCACAAGGAAACAAGGGAGCGAAAAGTAAAGCGAAAAGCGAGAAGAAAGAAAAAGAACAAGGACTGCAGCTTTCTTAGGCCGTAGCCACAGCGACAGTTTTGTTTTCGCTCATTTCCGGATTCCTTTGCCTAAACCATTCAGGAAAGTCTCAAAAATCAAAGACCATACCCTATTCAACATACCTGATAGGTTTACTTTGAAAAGGTAACAATTTTTCACCACCAAATTGAAGCAAATTTCTCTCAATATCGACGAGTTGCATTTTCTCTTCACTCGTGCAATTTTGGTCCGGGACAATTCAAAGGAGCCGACGCTTCCAACGATTTTCTTATTTGAACAGTTACCCCCGTCTTTTGCGGTTTTTTACTTGCAACAACATCAACAACTGCAAAAGACGGGGGTAACTGTTCAAATCAGAAAACCATTGGAAGTGTCGGCTCCTTTGAATTGTCCCGGACCAAAATTCCACGAGTGAAGAGAAAATGCAACTCGTCGATATTGAGAGAAATTTGCTTCAATTTGGTGGTGAAAAATTGTTACCTTTTCAAAGTAAACCTATCAGGTATGTTGAATAGGGTATGGTCTTTGATTTTTGAGACTTTCCTGAATGGTTTAGGCAAAGGAATCCGGAAATGAGCGAAAACAAAACTGTCGCTGTGGCTACGGCCTAAGAAAGCTGCAGTCCTTGTTCTTTTTCTTTCTTCTCGCTTTTCGCTTTACTTTTCGCTCCCTTGTTTCCTTGTGCTCCTTTCAAATTTTTTAGTTCACGAATAATAACACGGGAGGGGACGTAAGAAGAACAACACAATGGATGTGAAAGAAGGGAAAATAATTCTTGAACAAAATATCTTTCTAATAATCAAATTTCTTGAACAAAATATTTTTCTAATAATCTGTAATATGGGCTTCCTGTGGATGATGCCATTTTGATTCATTACAACGTCTGGTCAGTAATTTCCAAATTCTAATGATTTGGCTTTGATGAAGAAGCAATATGACCTTTGAAGAAGTTCATCAGCCCTTGGCAAGTGGATGCACTACACTGAGCCACTAACAAAAAAAGAAATTCATAAGAAACTTTTGGGGGCAAAATGGCCCCAAAAATCTAAGAAACTGCCTACCAAGTCCAGACTCAAGTTTCTTAAAAAAAATCACCATAATGGATGAAAAAGCCTGAAACTTATAATGTTGGTTGTTGTTCAATGTGGGTAGGTCTAACTTGCTGACAATCATTTAACCTTAGAAAGTTTCTAAGCACCTACTAGAGATACAAAATCACAAAATGTCTACAGGCCACAAATGTCCTTTTCTCATACTTCAAAAGAAAGTGTCCCTCCTATGCTATGAGTGTTTTATTTAGAGCTGTGCCCCTGTAAGTAAGTAACTGTCCCAAGAGTACCTTTCCTAACATAGCAAACAGTAGTGAATGCTCGTCACCGACCCAGGAAGCATGGCGTTCAAGTTAAAGTATGAAGGAAGTATGAAGAAATCCAGGGAAACTGAGTACCCCATGGAAATAACCTTATTTTCCAGTAGTCTCATAATGTCTCAGAAAAATTTTTACACAGGCTTAAAGTCTATGAATTCTTCAACGAAATATAACAAGCACTTGCATGGGCATGCATGGGCGTAACAGTAATCAAGGATTTCCGTGCTTCGTCGTGACAAAAACATTTTCTTGGCCTAAGTTGCCGCTGAAGTAGATCATTCATAGCTGACAAACTGGTGTTGCTAAATTGTTTAGAACTGGCTAAATTTGCAAAATGTACTGCCGAGTTAGTATAAACCAATTTGCATAAGATTCAAATGGTACTAACCTTGTGAAATTCTAACTCAAAGCGAAATCTTCTCTTCGAAAAACATGTCCACTTCCATCTTGCTTCCACAGCAAAGCTCGCTGTGTGCTGCGAAGGAGGTCGCATATCACCTCGCTCGCGCATTGCAATTAGACTGACGACGTGATTCCTTGTATTCGTTCAACATTTATAATCTGATGTTTTAATTTCACTCATACAAAGGACTCACGACCAAACAGATTCTAAACAGGGACTAAAATCTTACGAAAAATCAGAAGAAACTTAGAACATCTTCCATCCTACGAACGTCGAAAGAAAAGTCGAACGTCTCTTCGAACGTCATTTCGAGCGTCGCTTCGCTTCGAGAAATCGAACTTTGAACTAATGAGCCAATCAAACGCTACAAATAGGCACGTGGGTTGACCATATTAAGAAAGTAGCGATCTGATTGGTCGCGCCGTGAACGCGGCGGACTTGGCTTAATTAGTCCCTATTCTGAAGCGTAAGGACATAAGTCCCTCAACTGAAGCAATGACAACAACAACAACGAGCGTAAGTTAGAGGGGCTTATGTAATGTAGTCTACATTGCAATGCGCGTTTCCTCTCCCCTCTATATCTCCCTGGGCTACACTGCGCATTCTGCGTGCGCAGCTCCCCTAATGGATTCGAGGCTAGTAGAATTGATAATGAGGTTCCGTACTGAGTTGATGTCGGATTCGACCGTTTACACGATATCGGATTGGTTTCATGCCACTTTCAGAGCGTTTTCATTTGAAAATGCAAAAACGGTATGAAGCATATAGGATTGGTGCGTTCTCGTGTAAACAGGAGGCCAATCCGATATGGAATGAAAACGGTATCGTGTAAACAGAAGGCCAATCCGATATGAAACCAATCCGCTATGAAATGAAAACGGTATCATGTAAACGGGGCCTTTGAAATGTAAAATGATTTTGACATTTCAAAACATTCCCAGGAGTGCAGGGCAATGACATAATACTTCTCTTGAGTCGCAACACTAGACTGTCTTGTGTGTTTGTCAACAGTGGAGAGTTGTTGCGTTTGTCGGCATAACATGGAACGTGGAAGCTTCTTCAAATTCGCACAAAACTGCTTGCTTTCTGTCGAAGTTAGCACCAATTTAATGGATAAACGAGCTCAAATGGGTGCTGGAGTCAACAGTGAGTGAATCATCTTAATCAGGGTTGTATAATTGGCCAATTTCAGGCCCAAGAATGGGTTTCTACCCAGGATGAGCGAAGGCCCATTTGCCTTGCCTGTTGGAAATCACTGAAATTTGCCAAATATTTCGAGACTTTAGGAAACCAAATGCATCTGGGTTATTGTCCAAGTTAATGTACATATTCTGTGAAATTTTCAACGATATATCTCTATTTTAGCAATTTATATTAATTTTCGGAGAAAGGTCAATTTTTCTTGGCCGGTAAACGCTGGTTGCTCCGGCCCCAAATAAGATAGGTGCCTAAACATTTGCCTAAACATAGTTGTTGGTTGTACTTTATTTTGATCCTAGTATGTGCAGCATTATTTGTCCTTGTTATTTTTTGTGACGCTTTGTAAAGAATTCGAACAAAACTCACCGTTCAACATTGATCATCTGAAGCTCTATTGCATTTTTTGTCTAACAAATTTCTCGATCTTGTCAAACCATACTTTATCTACAACTTTAGACAAATGCAAAGTCGCCCAAGATTGCTTGGACAGAGACAGAAGAGAGACAGAAGCTCTTGCTGCCGTTGTCCAGGAGCTGATGAAATATTTGGAGTCTCTAGATAAACTAAAAGACAAGATTGAACAAATTGAAAAATTGGAAATCGCTTCGATTGTCTTGGACAGCACCTCCCTTGCTGCAAATTCTGTGTCAACAGCTGTTGAAGTTGTAAAAAGTGTAAAAGCCCTTCAGTTGGTCCAAAAGCTTACAGCTGTTGAAATCCAACTGCTGAAGGAATGTCCAAAAATGATAAAGAGCTTGGAAATAGTCAAAGGTACTGCTCTTGTTGCAGGCAAATTAGCAACGTTTTTGGCTGTTGCTGGATTGGGAATCTCCATTTTTGAGATTGTTAAAACCTCTATTGATATTCACAATGGCTCAGAAACAGAAGCAGCAAAGCGATTCAAAGAAAATGCGAGAAACCTGGAAAAGCAAAAGATGACATTGTGTGAAATAGAAGACAGATTGAGAGGAGAGTCACAACGGCTCTAATTCTTGATAAGTACAATCTTAGTACGGAAAATGTGGAATCAGGTCAACTGCTTTACCGTCTCTTCAGAAAAATTGCTCAATATTTGCCTAAAAGAAATAATGCAATTCTTTCGTTACTGTTACTGACGGTGCATTTCTTCAAGGCATTCTTCAAGGCATTCATCTCTTAAAGGCATTTCTATAAGAGAATAGACCATTTGCCAATAGACCTTTTAGCTATTCTACAAAAGAGCCTGGATCGAGCGTTATTTTTATACATTGTTATACACGAGGTTCGATTGAGTGGCGTTAGACGTTCTATTAGTATTGTGCACATTCGAAAATTCTACAAAATGTGATGAAATATCGTTCGATCTACATTCTTTTTAAGAATAGCTAAGAGGTCTATAAGGAAAAGGGACTGAGGCGAGCGCGGCCAATTCCGACAGCCCCAATCTCGTCCCCAGAGTGAGTTCGTTGCTCTACCTCTACTCTGGGGTACATGAGGCCGTTCGGCAATCTGATTGGCTGTTCGCCATTTTGGGCCGTAACTCCGATTTGCGAGGGGTAAACGACCTCAGCATTTCAAAATTCAACGTAAAACCATATTCCTTACCTATACCGACCATCATTTGCAAATTATTTCCGAAATTCGAAGATTTACGAGCCATTTCATTTTTGAAGCTGAGGTGGAAGTTTGTAACTTAGGCCCATTTTCGCTCTAAACAACCGGAGCTTATTTTCACATTAAACACACTTCCGACCCCAGATTATTGTTCAAATACCTGCAAAATGGTTCAAATAAGGTCCTCAAAGTGTTTGTTTTCAATTTCTCCATTCATCTTCTGCAGAATTAGTGCCAGAGCAACGGCCATTTTCCGTAGCTTGGCGTTGCCTAGCCGACGGTGAAATCCATAATGGCTTCCAAATGCACCCAGATTCTGGGCGCATTTCATCGAAGTGTACCAGGGTGTTCATTCGCCTTCGTGATCAGCGTATGACGTAAGAACACCCTGGGAACGAGGTTGCGACAGCCCTAGTAACGGTTGGAAATCCGGGGAATCCTCTGCACTTCAGTATACACGGCAAACTGTACTGTTCGGTCTGATCGCTGTGCAAACAAGATAGGAATCAAATGTTTTAGCCGATTTTTGCTCGTGGCCCATGGCCGGAAACCTTCAAAGCCTCATTTTCACGGACCAATCAGATGGTGAATAAGCGAGGAAGACAGAAGAAATGTGTGAACATTTTTTTCAACTTTACCAGCCTTCATAAAACGCAACCAGGACAAAAAACTGCTGGAACTTTCCCTAATTTTTTTGAAGATATCTACGCACCATATGTTTGGGTATCCAGATTTGGATGCCGGTTTAAATACCTCACAGTTTGGTGGAGATATAGCGTTTTCTATTAGGCAACATCGGCCGAGGCTTGCCAAGCCTTGTTTAAGCCACTTCAAGTCGGGTGATAAAGCCTCTTGATAAAACCTCCTTTCAATTTCATTACTAATTTCGAACCATGCCATGAATGCAAAGAGTAGTATAATACAGAAATTTCTCAAGAGTATTGCCATATGACTTGAAACGTGTGAACTAACCGAAGCAAATTTCTTCAGTTCACAAAGAAATCGAAGGGGCATTGAATCTTGAACCAAAGAAACTGCGGTGAAAGGACAATAGCAAGAACGATTGGAAACGTAAATATTTGCGTCTCTGGGATCGTTGTTAAAACAATCACTATTGTTATTGCCATTGTTTCTAACCCAGAGTCTCTATTGTTTAAGGTTGAGTGCCTCATCGGTTTTGGAAAGGCTATAACTTTGAGAAACCGCGAGGTATTTAAACCGGCATCCAAATCTGGATACCCAAATATCTGGCGAATAGATTCCTTCAAAAAAATCCGGGAAATTTCTAGCAGTTTTTTGTCCTGGTTGTGTTTTATGAAGATAGGTAAAGTTGAGAAAAATTTTCACACATTTCTTGTCTTCCTCGCTTATTCACCATCTGATTGGTCCGTGAAAATGAGGTTTTGAAGGTTTCCGGCCATGGGCCACGAGCAAAAATCGGCTAAAACATTTGATTCCTATCTTTGTGCAAACTTGAATGTTGTACTATCTATTTACCACTTCCAAGAGTTATTTGGTTCGTTCCTAGTAAGGTAAGTGTTTTCCTTCGATTTTCAAGCCATTTTCTCATCCTTTCAGTCATTTTGGTGAATGCTTCGAGGCACTTTAATTTGAAGTGTTTCCGAAGAGGGGAAGGTGGCTAATGTTTAGGCCATGTCAGCCGGAAATTTCTCCCTCTTCATTGGCCTTCAACGGGTACTGTTCCGACTGTTGTTACTTGTAAAATCGGCTCAGATGGTACAAAGTTTTATTATGGACTCATTGAAGAATTTCAAACATTGCTGATAATCTGCCCTAATCTTCCGGTAAAATAGCTCAACTTCAAGGTAGATTTAACACAAAACTACAAGTCGAAGGACTTTTAACTTTTGAAGAGAGGTTCGAAGGACAATCTATGAATTTGGATAAATCAGCAAGGAAACCTAAATATGCTTCGAGCCGGTAAATGACGATCTTTTCGTTTGCCAAGTGCTATTGATTTTAACAAATCTTTTCACCTGAAATTTTAATCTTTTGAATCGCCGAAAAATAAAGCAATTCAACATTCATTCTTTGTACAGTTGATTTTTAGAAGAGAAGGCAACAAAATCTTCTCAGAAGAATGTTGTGAGGCATAACGTATAAGTCAGAAGTGAAACCTGATTGAAGCACATTTAGGTTTCCGAATTTCGTAAATTTTCCTTTGAATCTTCTTTCAAAAGTTAAACACAAATTGTATCAAAATAAGTCGAATGAAATAGCCTAGAAATACAAACCGAAAACGGTTGAAAGAATGAGAAAATGGCTCGAAAATCCGGGGGAAATACTTAACATACACTTAGGGTACAAAAGTATGGAAACGATGGCCTAAAACATGGCGGCAAAGATGTCCTATGGTGTATGAGCCTCGTAACAAAAGGGAGATTTTCTCTCCAACCCAGACCTCAATTTAAACTCTTACGGCGGGAAAATATTCGCCATCTCGTCTTCTGTTTATCAAACAGACAAGGACAAGTTTTAGAAAAACTTTTTATGAATTTTGAGACGAAAACTTCGAAGTAGTGTTGTTGTCTTGAGCTGCAAGAAATGGAGGAGATATGAAACTGAAAAGTTGTCAAAACATCAGTTTGCTTCAATGAAGAGTTGGTTGGGATGGCTTCATTTTATGCTGTTTACACTGGACATTTTGATTTTGAAACAAACTTTTGGGAATAATCGAGAAATTTTCAGAATTTTGGCTGTAAACTCAAGGCAAGTTATGAGCAGGTTAAAGTTACATTATTTTTCAGGCGACACTTTTCTTTTCGAGCAAGACAAATCTTTATGAAAGTACCTTAAAAAGCTGAAATCTGAAAACGAAATGTTATTTTGTTTATTTCTTTTTTATTCGTGTTGACTGAGCCATCGGAGGTTTGATGTGAAGCCATTACAAGGCAACAACTGCAACGGTCGCAAGAGAAATCGAAATTACAAGCTTACCTGTTAGCAGCTTTCCTTGAGTTTACAGCCAAAATTCTGAAAATTTCTCAATTATTCCAAAAAGTTTGATTCAAAATCAAAATGTCCAGTGTAAACAGCATAAAATGAGGCCATCCCAACCAACTCTTCATTGAAGCAAACTGATGTTTTGACAACTTTTCAGTTTCATATCTCCTCCATTTCTTGCAGCTCAAGACAACAACACTACTTCGAAGTTTTCGTCTCAAAATTCATAAAAAGTTTTTCTAAAACTTGTCCTTGTCTGTTTGATAAACAGAAGACGAGATGGCGAATATTTTCCCGCCGTAAGAGTTTAAATTGAGGTCTGGGTTGGAGAGAAAATCTCCCTTTTGTTACGAGGCTCATACACCATAGGACATCTTTGCCGCCATGTTTTAGGCCATCGTTTCCATACTTTTGTACCCTAAGTGTAGTAGAAAAGTACCAGACAACTCTTGGAAAGAGGAATAAAGAGCAAAATATTCAAGTTTGCTCAGCGACTAGACCGCTCAGTGCGGCTTTCTTGTTTCACTGAAACGGAGAGGATTCCCCGGATTTCCGACTGTTACTAGGGCTGTCGGAATTGGACGCGCTCGCCTCAGTCCCTTTTTCCTAATTAGCAAATGGTCTATTTCAAACAATATGCCCTAGAACTTTACAACAGCATACCTGATTGAAGCATAATTGGTTTTCATTTTGGAATTCACCTGTATACTATAAAATGATCTACCAGTCATTTAAGCCTTCTTTCCATTAAATCGTTTGAGCGATGGTAAGGAGATCGGTGACGTTCTGCGATCGTCTGCGATTGCAATCATATATCGAATTGCCATCATAAGGAAGGAAAGGTTGCGTAAATATTGAAACTCTCAAGTGACAGACTGCCATTCATCCTTGTTCTTTTTTTGATGTCAATTGATTGTATGTTAAGATAAGGCATACTATAGTGTGAGACGTGTCTCTTTTACATGTTTTATTACATTAGTCATGTCCCGAGAGTGTTTCTTCGTAACCGCTGAAAGTAGCAGTCCTTTTGTGATGGGAGTGTTCTCACTTCTACAATCATATGCGATATTGTATTATGCATGTATAAATTCTCGCAGAGGAACTGATTGAACTGCATTAACCCTATTTTAACCGGGTGAAAAAAAGTGATTTTCTACCGGGGGGGGGCGTTTTTCGCCCCCTAATTATCTTCGGAACGATAAGAGCTATGACAATGAAACTTGCACTGTGTTATAATTAAACAAAGGAGAATCCTAAAATAGCATCAATTAATTTTTAATCACGTGATTGGTTGCTAGGCAACCAAAAATATTGCAAAGTTTGACAAAATTGAGCTATCAGGAAAAACAAGTAAATTTACATTAAATAACTGGATAAAATAGGCTAAAAACTATCCAGATACTTACTTGATAGCCTTAGTTTGAGATTTCATTCAGTTTTGTATGAATATTTGTGGTTCATAATTAATTAACTAAATAAATAACAGTAATTCGATTCAATGCAAAATTGTTTCCTCAATAATAATGCTTAAGGTTACTGTAACCCTTAAAGCAAGAATTTTTCGATTTTTCAATTTTGCTATATTCTGATGCTTCAAGTATTTAAGCACCGTTTTAGCCACTTCGCTTCACAAAACAAACCCAATTACTTGCAAATTTGAGTATTTTAAAAGAAGCACTCATATTTTTCAGAAATTGCGCGAACAGGCATTAGGGGATTAAGGTAAGCTAACTTGACCTTGCGAATGATTCGCACAGTTCTGTGGTTTAGAAGGCAGTAAGTGTAATCCGCACGGATGTAATGTTTGCTCTGTTGTTATGGAGCAGAAAAGGACCAGAGTTTAGGAAAAAGGATTCAAAAACCTTTTGGAAAAGACAAAGCTACAAATCTTGCGTTATCAGATAAGGGGTCGTGGTTTGACCAGGAAGGTTTTGACAATGAGGGATCAGAATCGGAAGAATCAGACGAAAAAGGACTTGAACCAAGAAAGTACAACCGAATCATCAGCAAATCTTTACTCAAAAAGTTTACTGCATTCTTTGCCCTCGGTTTGCAAGGAATGCCACAGCAATTTGAAAATATTTGACGCTAAAAGGCCTCAGTGGCAGCTGGAAAATTTTCTGCATTAATGATGACTGCCCATCAAAAAGCACAAAGAAGTCATTTCCAACGAGTCCTAACGACTGTCTATCGCTAGCGGAATTTCGTGATAGTTACATCTGTAAGTCACTCGTTGCAGTTTTATTGACAAAAAGATTTATAAAGACCGCGCCAAATCTTTATTGCTTGACCTGTGGTTTCGTGTCTGCACGCACAAGCATAATCGTTTTTCCCGCACTTTTTGACCGAATTTGTTAAAAGCCTGATTTCTCGAAACAGGATTCTTGAGTACTGGTGCGTACTAAAAAATCTTTGTGTACCCAACGGGCCAATGAAATCGCTTGAAACTTGGTACACAGGGTCACAGAGCATATACCTACGAAACCGTGTCAGCGATTTTCGATAGATCCACGAGTCCGTTTTTTACAGAGGTTTGAAAGTTAAAAAAGACATTCCATACATTAATACAAAGTTTAAAATGGTATTATTTCTAGCCAGTACGTTTCACCAAAAATTCGTGACACGGTTTTGCAGTTCAGGACCTTGAGTCTATGGTAAATAGATAATCGTGGTCCTACAGTGCTCGCTGGGGTACACAAAGATTTTTTCGCGAGGGTGGTCGATTTCGCCTAAAATTTGGAATAAATCATTTGTGCTTTTGCAAAATCAATAGCATATATTTTTATGATATTCTGCGTTTAATTCTGCCTCGAATGATATATAGCCTTGTTTGGTATATCTTAACAAAAGGCCGTGGTAAACAAAGTTTCTTAATCACTGCCTGAAGGGTTACAGTAACCTTAAACATCATCAATTTCACATAATTTGGGTGAAATCAAATAGTTTTATCAATATTTCAAGTCGTTACATGATTTTTCATATGAAAATTGCTAATTCGTTAGAAATATGACGTCATCAAGATGTATGACGTCATAGAAATTATAAATTGCTGACATCAGCAAATATAGATAAATTACATATCAAATGAAAGTACTCATTGAGGCAAATTGAATGGTATATATATTGATGAGATTTGGCACAAAAGAAAGGAACTATAGCAGTTTTCACGATTCTCTTTGTGACCACTCTCCAAATATGGGCATCTGGTGGTCACGTGGTCCAACAATAGGCATTGAAATTTCTATTTTCTGATTGCCAGTTAAATTTTAGGAAAAGTCAGCAAGTTTTAGTGCCATAGCCATCATCATTTAGGAGCTATTAAAAAAGTTCGGGAGGGGGGGTGAAAAACGCCCCCCCCCCCCGGTTAAAATAGGGTTAAGAGATTATAATGGTTTATTGATAAATCTTACGTGTAACTACTCAAACATGTTATTGTGAGACTTCAGAATATCGATTTCAAGGAAAAATATGGCAAGGGAAGGCATTCACTACAAATCAGGTAAGGTAGCTATGTGCACCCTTGATAACATCTGTGCAGTAGTGTAGGGGCTATCCCAGGGGGGGTACTCTCTAACTTTCAATACGAGGGGGTCCATGCCTCGATTTCGTTGCTGACCCCTAAATATTAAGCCTAGTGTTTTGGGGACCCCAGATATTGAGTCTAATACCTTGGAGACTCACACCAAACTCCATGATTCTTCCTTTTTTCAGATTTATGGACCCAAAATATTGAATTTTTGTCCATGTTGTAATTTACAGACCCCAAATATTGATTTAACGTAAAATTTCGGACCCCAAATATTGGCATGGACCTCCCCGTATTGAAAGTTATGGAGTACCCCCCTGGGCTATTCAGTAAAGTAGAGGCTGTTCAATGGGATAAGAGGGATAACATGATGTCATTGGAGGGATAACATGCAGTAGATTTTAGGTTGTTCAGTTATTTAGAGGGATAGCATACAGTAAGTTAGGGGGCAACATTATGTCGTTGGAGGGATAACCCCAGTAAATCTGAGGTTATTGAGTAAGTTAGAGGGATAACATCGTGTCATTGGAGGGCTAACATCGGAATAAGAGGGTTTATTCAGTTAGGGTAAGGTGGTGTAATTTGGATCTACGGGGTAATTTGGGTCTATTTGCTTTTTTGCTTCTAAAACGATCGTAAACGGAAAATTCCAATCCATGACTCTTGGTATTGAAATCTACACTTTCAGGAGTTGTTTAACCCTATCTGACCTGGGGGATTCCGCCCCCTCGTACATTTTCATTTATACATTTTTCCGTGTTCCCTGGATGCCTCTGAGATTTAGCAAGTTTAACTTTCTATCATATAGCAATGAAACGGTAACGAGTTTGGTGCTCCATTTTTAGCCTTGTCTCCATGGTAACCAAGTTTTCGTGCACCACTCTGTGCAAAAGATACATTTTATCTCTCTTAAGGGGGGCCGTATACAGTTCAAATGAAGACAAAAAAAAAATTTTTTTTAATTTTGGTTTTTTGACTTATGTTACCCCCTGATGACCCTAGTTTCATGTCTTAAAGAAATTTTTAGCAAACTAATTATAAAAATCCGTTATATTTGAGCTTTCCTGGGACCATGTCTCATAGCAACGTGTTGTTTATGGCTGTTTACTGGTTGCTATGGGGGTTTTAAAGCTCCCAAAGAGCTCCCTTCGTACCCTGAAAACTTTAATTACCCCCGTGCTAATAGGATGGTCCATTCAGAACCTCACCAGCCTCGTTTCCTTGTAACCATGCTATGATTGAGCAAGATAGGGGAAATTTGCATTGCACATGCGCAGGAATCCCACAGGGGTACAAGGTGAAATTCGAATGCGGGGATGGAAAATTGAGTGGCACTGGGCACTGGCGGCAGCAAGACAGGAAAACAAATCTAGCAAAGGTTGGTCTACCCAGCATACTTATGTCGTTAATCGATATTCTCATGTGATTATTAAATCAGCGCTACTCTCGGTGCTCGTTATTATGAAGGAATGCCAAACATCGATGGCCTACTCTTATTTAGGCCTCTTGTTGACGTTTGTGCTTATTCTTAGTTAGGCTCTTTTTCGTCTTGATCTTTGCATCTGTTTTAGGGGCCTATGGCAAGCGAAAGTCACCAAAATCAGATGAACCCAGTTTTTCTCAGAAAAACCGGGTTTATCTGCAGAAAAACTGAGTTTATCTGAGAAAAACTTGGTTTTTCTGCAGAAAAACCGAGTTTTTCAGAAAAACTGAGTTTCTCTGCCAGATAAACTTGGTTTTTCTGAAAAACCAAGTTTTTCTGCAGAAAAACCGGGTTTTTCAGAAAAACCAAGTTTTTCTGCTAAAATGTCACTATTTCGGAGAAACCGAGTTTTTCTCCTATCCTTTCCGATGAACCGACCGACCAGACCGAACTTAACCGATGACTTTCTCAGAAAAACCGAGCTTTTCGGAAAAACCGAGTTTTTCAGAAAAACTAAGTTTTTCAGAAAAACCGAGTTTTTCAGGAACACATGATTTTGCTCAGATAATCAAAGTACAAAGGGGACCTTGAATCAGCGTTGATTGAGGTCGTTCAGCCATTGACTGAATAAACTCAACAATGCGATATAAAATGTGACAAAGAGGAAGTATTCAAATCCTCGCAAACAATGAGTGCCACATGTATCCATGCATGATGGAGAGGTTCCTGTTCCTGATTTGTTCCTCATTTATTGCCCAGTGATATTTTGCCAGAAATTTGCTCTACTTCTCATGGAACCACGAGTTTCTTATGAGAGAAAAACTTATACCCGGTTGATAGAAAGTTTTTTAGCTGCAATGCTGCACTGCATGAATTGAAGCAGTACATAAATCAAAGTTTCTTAGTATTTTCATGGCTTTAGGTTGTACGATTTCATAATGTTTTCATAGAATGAGCCTAAAATATGAATGTGGGGGCTTCTGATATTTATAAAACGGGTTTCGTACAGTAAACTATGTCTGTACAGCTCGCTGTACAGTCAGTCGGTGAACACATTTCATTTCATTCGCAGTCTATTGTATTCGCCATTGGCATTCGAAGCTGGTCTCTACATGTCTTCACCGAAATCGGCATAAAAACTCGGTTTTTTGAGATGATAAGATACTTCCGAAAAACGAAACTCACTCTCGTTCATCGGAAGAACCGAGTGTAACTTAGAGCGGCCAATTTTTCTGACGCGAAAGTCACCAGAATTAGAAAAACCGAGTTTTTCTGAAAAACTCGGTTTTTCTGGAGAAAAACTTAGTTTTTCTGAGAAACTTGGTTTTTCTGCCTGATAAACTTAGTTTTTCTGAAAAACCGAGTTTTTCACCAGAAAAACTGAGTTTTTCAGAAAAACCCGGTTTTTCTGGCAGAAAAACTCGGTTTTTCTGAGAAAAACCGGGTTTATCTGATTTTGGTGACTTTCGCTTGCCATAGGGGCCGCACACAAATCGATTCTTTCACGTATAACGTCCATTGGACGTTTTCAAAATACCCCCACCCCCCTCCCCCGAAAACGTCCAATTGAAAATCGATGTAATTTTTCCGATCACGAGAAAATTTCAAACCGTTGTTTTGCTGCATATCAAATGGGCCTAAGTGCTAATGAAGTCGTCAGCGACGTGCTTTCCATGACCATGCTCAACGAAAACGGACAAGATATGTCACTGCTATCGAAATTCTTTCACATTAACAACATATACAGCAAACGAAAGCTGCAGACTAAAGTTTCTTGCAGAAAATTCTCGGGAGAAATGTCGATAAAACAAAATTTTTGAAAACGTCCAGTCCTTTTACCCCCTCCCCCCAAACGTCCATTGGACGTTTCTCGTGAAAGAATCGATTTGTGTGCGGCCCCTTAGACCCAGCAGTAAAATTATCTTTTGAGAAAGCAAGCTGAATGTCATTCTTTGAAAGTACAGTTGATCTATAGGCCAGAATGCATATTCAAGCCAAGAGTTATTCAAGTGGTATTAAGTAAAGAAGGAACACTTTAAGTAAGGTCTCAAAACAAATGACCATTGCTGCTTTAGGGCGATGTTTAGTTGGGCAGTAATGATGGAGGAAGGGGGAGGTGGGTATAGAACAAAATCTAGATGTTGTTGGCCCCGAACAGTGTTCGCAAAGGACAAGAGATCCCACACCAATGAATGAAACATGAAGAAACATCGCCGAAACTGAAGAAAATTTCTGATAAATTTAAGAATTTTGTTCCCACTGTTTTTCTTACTGTCCCCTTAATTCAGTTGTAAATTTGAGAGTTCCTTTTTTCAGTTTTCCAGGACCAGTTGTGATTATTCTGAGAAGATGTCCATTGATGGTCCATGTCCAACAAGGAACTTCTCCTACATATTGCACAAGATCAACAATCAACAATCGAGTCTGTGGACATTCCTGTAACTGATGATGTAATGTATCTGTCCACTTGTGTAAGAGGTCCCTTCCACAACTTTGTCAGCCATTAAAGCAAAAACTCTGGGGATACACACAGCATGACATGTTGAGGTTATGGGCAAGTAAACCCATGTGGGTGGCATCTGGGCCAAAAATTTTGAAAGCAAGGGTCATGTTTGGCAGATTATTCTTAGAGATGGGTGGGTTTGGCCAAAACTGAAAAAATGATTTCAAAATGGTTTCCACCAAAATTAATTAAATAAGTGGGCACAAAGGCTCATTTTGGCAGTTAGATGTGAGTAGCTTTGGGGTGGTGTATCTCTGTCCATCCACAAGTCATGTACAGTACCTCCATGTGTAAAAACTACCATGAAACAGGTGGCACCATAGATGGGGGATTAGGGGACTTATCCTCCCAGATCCCAAAGTCTGGCAAAAATTTTCAAAGAACAATTTCATGTCGATAAGTTGGGTGCACCTTTAGACTGAAAAATTATGTCAAAATCCCTTCCCCCACTTTGTTTGGATTTTTCAGAGCTGGCACCACTACTGTCATGAAACAATGAAAATAGGAACATCTAAAGTATACTAACTGTATATAAATATAGGGCTAAAGTTGATACTGCTGCCAGTTGCAAATCATTATGATTTCCAGCGTTATACACGTTGCTTGATGATCTTACAGTTTTAAGTTATGCTTGATGATTATACAGTTTTAAATACTGTACAATTTCATTTCAAGATATATGTCATGTCATGTCCTAGCATTTAAGATCAGGCCTGTTTGTAGCACCTAGCTTTGTAGTACCATTGATTTCAAAAAGATAAAATATATACTGAATTCAAATTAGAAAGTTGGATTGTTCATTCTGAAAACATAAAGTTCATTTTGGCACACCTGTTGCTTAAATAGCAACACAATAATGCATTAAATCATGTCTGGACATTGTCAAATGTACTGGCCACGTTTTGCTGTGTAATGAGTACAGTGGGTTGACCACCTTTGTTTATAGTCATCTTTCCTCAAGCAGGGCAGGATTTTATTCATATTTTTCAGGTCAAAATTTTTCAACATTTTATATTTTATATTTTGCAGTGCATTAGTTTGATGTGACTGATTGTCATTCAGCATGCTCATTTTGAAATTGTTGATCATACTTTGTCATTTATGCTCTATATACAAAATCAGACCATGGATGGATAGCCTGCCATCAAAATATTTGACCATGTCTTGACTATGGGTCAACTACAAATTTCAAACCCAAACATGATCAAAACCTGGTCATTTTATTGTCAAAACATGGTAAAACATGGTAATTCAGCCATCATCCTTTTTCACAACTGAGCCTGATTTTTATAGAATCAAGTACACATTAGCCTTGCAGTAATGCAAAACCTGATGCAAAGTGATGCAAAAACTGTAAGCCTTGACTCAGAAGGAACCATTAGGAATTACTTATATCTGACTGGGAGGGATCTGACCAGGAGTTGCCAGATCCACCTATTACCCTGGATTCCTCCTAACCAAAATTTCATTTTTCAGGATACTTTTCAATGGGGTGTAAAACATGAAATTCTTGCAGAATTCTCAAAAAGCACAATTTTCAAATCCTTGTAACTTGTGAACCGCAATTTTGCCAAAGTACCCCTTTATATCAGATGAAAGCCCAGAATTTCCTCTACAAACCCATATAAAGGAAGTTGTGCGGCAAGCCTATTTTCTGAACTAAAAATTTATTTTTCAACTTGTTCTCAAAGGGGTCTGGAAATAGGAAATTCTTAGCATTCTTGCAGAATTCTCAAAAAGCACAATTTTCAAATCCTTGTAACTTGTGAACCGCAATTTTGCCAAAGTACCCCTTTATATCAGATGAAAGCCCAGAATTTCCTCTACAAACTCATATGAAGGAAGTTGTGCGGCAAGCCTATTTTCTGAACTAAAAATGTATTTTTCAACTAGTTCTCAAAGGGGTCTGGAAATAGGAAATTCTTAGCATTCTTGCAGAATTCTCAAAAAGCACAATTTTCAAATCCTTGTAACTAGTGAACCGCAATTTTGCCAAAGTACTCCTTTATATCAGATGAAAGCCCAGAATTTCCTCTACAAACCCATATAAAGGAAGTTGTGCGGCAAGCCTATTTTCTGAACTAAAAATGTATTTTTCAACTAGTTCTCAAAGGGGTCTGGAAATAGGAAATTCTTAGCATTCTTGCAGAATTCTCAAAAAGCACAATTTTCAAATCCTTGTAACTTGTGAACCGCAATTTTGCCAAAGTACCCCTTTATATCAGATGAAAGCCCAGAATTTCCTCTACAAACCCATATAAAGGAAGTTGTGCGGCAAGCCTATTTTCTGAACTAAAAATTTATTTTTCAACTTGTTCTCAAAGGGGTCTGGAAATAAGAAATTCTTAGCATTCTTGCAGAATTCTCAAAAAGCACAATTTTCAAATCCTTGTAACTTGTGAACCGCAATTTTGCCAAAGTACCCCTTTGTATCGGATGAAAGCCCAGAATTTCCTCTACAAACCCATATAAAGGAAGTTGTGCGGCAAGCCTATTTTCTGAACTAAAAATGTATTTTTCAACTAGTTCTCAAAGGGGTCTGGAAATAGGAAATTCTTAGCATTCTTGCAGAATTCTCAAAAAGCACAATTTTCAAATCCTTGTAACTTGTGAACCGCAATTTTGCCAAAGTACCCCTTTATATCAGATGAAAGCCCAGAATTTCCTCTACAAACCCATATAAAGGAAGTTGTGCGGCAAGCCTATTTTCTGAACTAAAAATTTATTTTTCAACTTGTTCTCAAAGGGGTCTGGAAATAGGAAATTCTTAGCATTCTTGCAGAATTCTCAAAAAGCACAATTTTCAAATCCTTGTAACTTGTGAACCGCAATTTTGCCAAAGTACCCCTTTATATCAGATGAAAGCCCAGAATTTCCTCTACAAACCCATATAAAGGAAGTTGTGCGGCAAGCCTATTTTCTGAACTAAAAATGTATTTTTCAACTAGTTCTCAAAGGGGTCTGGAAATAGGAAATTCTTAGCATTCTTGCAGAATTCTCAAAAAGCACAATTTTCAAATCCTTGTAACTTGTGAACCGCAATTTTGCCAAAGTACCCCTTTATATCAGATGAAAGCCCAGAATTTCCTCTACAAACCCATATAAAGGAAGTTGTGCGGCAAGCCTATTTTCTGAACTAAAAATTTATTTTTCAACTAGTTCTCAAAGGGGTCTGGAAATAAGAAATTCTTAGCATTCTTGCAGAATTCTCAAAAAGCACAATTTTCAAATCCTTGTAACTTGTGAACCGCAATTTTGCCAAAGTACCCCTTTGTATCGGATGAAAGCCCAGAATTTCCTCTACAAACCCATATAAAGGAAGTTGTGCGGCAAGCCTATTTTCTGAACTAAAAATGTATTTTTCAACTAGTTCTCAAAGGGGTCTGGAAATAGGAAATTCTTAGCATTCTTGCAGAATTCTCAAAAAGCACAATTTTCAAATCCTTGTAACTTGTGAACCGCAATTTTGCCAAAGTACCCCTTTATATCAGATGAAAGCCCAGAATTTCCTCTACAAACCCATATAAAGGAAGTTGTGCGGCAAGCCTATTTTCTGAACTAAAAATTTATTTTTCAACTTGTTCTCAAAGGGGTCTGGAAATAGGAAATTCTTAGCATTCTTGCAGAATTCTCAAAAAGCACAATTTTCAAATCCTTGTAACTTGTGAACCGCAATTTTGCCAAAGTACCCCTTTATATCAGATGAAAGCCCAGAATTTCCTCTACAAACTCATATGAAGGAAGTTGTGCGGCAAGCCTATTTTCTGAACTAAAAATTTATTTTTCAACTAGTTCTCAAAGGTGTCTGGAAATAAGAAATTCTTAGCATTCTTGCAGAATTCTCAAAAAGCACAATTTTCAAATCCTTGTAACTTGTGAACCGCAATTTTGCCAAAGTACCCCTTTATATCAGATGAAAGCCCAGAATTTCCTCTACAAACCCATATGCAGGAAATTGTGCGGCAAGCCTATTTTCTGAACTAAAAACTTATTTTTCAACTAGTTCTCCAAGGGGTCTGGAAATAAGAAATTCTTAGCATTCTTGCAGAATTCTCAAAAAGCACAATTTTCAAATCCTTGTAACTTGTGAACCGCAATTTTGCCAAAGTACCCCTTTGTATCAGATGAAAGCCCAGAATTTCCTCTACAAACCCATATAAAGGAAGTTGTGCGGCAAGATTTGTATTTGACCTAACTTCATGAATTATTGTACTTGCCTTTGCTCATCAACACATGGGCCTAACGTCATTTTCTCCTCAAAAGACATCCACTCAGATTTAAAACCCAACAGTTTTCTGTGACAATCCCAATAGATCTTGATACTGTCATCATTTTTAAACAATATTGACTTCATATTCCGAGTCCTTCTACCTTATGCCTTGATGTTACGACCCCTTTTCGAAGATTTCTAACCTCATGCAAAATTTGCGGCTAAGTGCGCGCGCATTGGATCTGGCGGCCATGACACCTAAATGCAAATTTCCCTATCTTTGATTGAGCATGATTGAGCACTCCTTGACAACGTGCCTTCTGACAACAAAGTTTTGAGTTTTCAGTTGAGTTTGTGAAGTTTGAAGAATTGCGACAAAAGGATGGGGCGTATAGCAGGGAAGAAACGGAAAGGATTCCATGGCAAGAGACCTGCAGAGCTTGCTCGAGAATCGTTGAATGCTCCTGATACGCCTGTGGAAAATAATTCGCCAGCAACAGCAGCTTCCATTGCCAACCAAGAGAAGAGGCCATCAACATCTGGGCCTACTAACGAAACACCAAAAAGTTCGAAGCCCTTATGTAAGTTGAAAGAAATGAAGAATGCATCAGCAAATAAACTTGAAAATTCACAGTTTGTCAAAGAAATTAATGATGGTATACTAACAAGGGGAAAGGCAGTAAATCTTGGTTTGACTAAATTGCCAAGAGAAGAGCCTGCATGCGGCCTGAAGATCCAAGACTTCAAACTGCTTGGAGAAGCATTTTCTGCTGCTGCAGTGTGCAGGGCTTGCAAGAAAAGCAAATCAAGAATCCAGCTGGTTCAAAAGAATTACGAGAGGGCAGGTCTTGCAGAATCATTAGCATTGAGATGCTCCAACTGTGGCAATGAAATAGCTTTTTCTACAAGTCAGAAGGTTTCTGGCAATAAAGGAGGCCGCTTTGAAGTAAACAAGCGCTCTGTTTATGCTTCTCACAGTGGCAGGGCCCCCCTTGCAAAATTTTGTGGAACTATGGGACTTCAACAGCCAGTGACAACAGCAGCTTTCAATGAGACACTTAAAGAAATAGAAGTTGCAGCAGTTTCAGAAGCAATGGCTTGTATGAAAGATGCAAGTGCAAGGCTAAAAGAAGTTGTCTTGAATGATGATCTTAACAGAGCTGAAGTTGATATTGTTGATGGAGGGAAGGAACTAGTGAATGTTGCTGTAACAGTCGATGGAACCTGGCAAAAGAGAGGACATACTTCCAAGATTGGCATTGTTTTTGTTGCATCAGTAGACACTGGTGAAGTTCTTGATTTTGAGGTCCTGTCTCACATTTGTCAGACATGTACATGGCATAAGAACCACCTGAGTGTTCATGAATTTGAAAAATGGTTTGAAAAGCACAGAGATTCATGTGAAGTTAATCATAAAGGATCCTGGAAAATAAAGGAGCAATTCTCATTTTTGGACGAAGTATTGAGTCAAGGGGATTAAGATATACAGAGTTTGTAGGGGATGGTGATAGCAGTTGCTTTGGAAAGGTATCAGAGGCAATGAAAAACCAGTATGGGGAGTCCTACAATGTGACAAAGGAGGAATGTGTTGGCCATATTCAAAAAAGAATGGGAACTGCCTTGAATGAGTACAAGAAAGGAATGAAGGGGAAAAAGTTAGCTGATGGAAAAACAGTTGGTGGTGCTGGCCGACTGACACAGGAGGTCATGAAACGTATACAAAATTATTATGGCTTGGCCATTAGAAATAATAAAGGAAATCTTGAAGGAATGCAAGAAAATATAAAGGCAATTCAACACCATGCGATACAGAATCCAGAGGAGACACTGGAAGAGCAGCATCGTTTTTGTCCAAAGAGAGAAGACACATGGTGTCGCTTTTGGCAAGATAAAATTAATAATACCAGTGATTACAAGGAAGACCAAAGGCTCCCTCCTGTCTTCATGTTAGAGTTGGAACCAATTTTCAAGAGGCTGAGCAATGATGATTTACTGAAGAGATGTTTGAAGGGATTAACCCAGAATCAGAATGAGAGCATAAACAGCATACTTTGGTCAAAGATTTCTAAAGCACGATATTGTGGAAAGCGAAGGGTAGTGATTGCAGCATGTGAGACCACTTGCACAGCAAACACTGGTGCTGCTACCAAAGCTTCAATACTGCAAAGGCTAGGAATAACTCCAGGAAGGAACACCATTTCTTCATTTAGGAAAGAAGACTCTTCCAGGCTAAAATCAGCTGGCAAGAAAATTTCAATTAAATATCGCATGCGACGTAAACAACTTAAATTCCAGAAAGTCAAGAAAACAAAAGAAAGATCTTACAAAGCTGGTGCCTTTGGGGTGAGAAAAGAGCCAGATTTGATTGGGAAAAAGCAAACAAAAGACTCTCTAAGGGAGAAATCTAAGAAAAGGAAAGCCCTTGCTGCTCCATTCAATGCAGTTGCACATGACGCAGACCAGGACATACCAAGTGTAACATTTGTGGATGAAAATACAGTAACTGTTCACAAAGAAACCAAGAGGAGAAAGTTGAAAAGCTCATGAAAGTTTGAAATTTGAAACTATTAGGGGACACCAAAAGACTCTGAGACTATAGACATGTGCCAATCTCATAACTACTAATGCAACGCTTGAAAACCTGAATCTAATCTTTAACTGCCATTTTCTCAAAACTTGTTTTTGGAGGGGTGCAAATCTTTAGGTGCAAATTTCTCTGAGTTCCCACACTGGGAAGCTTTGAAACTTGGTGTGGCAACTAGATATGACTAGAACTTCAGGTTGAATAGACAATTTTTTGATACTTTGAAAATTGGGGTTGTTGCTATGGAAACAGTCATTTTGGCCCCCAGCCCCTTCAAAAACTGAAACAGGACAAAATCCTCTATTTAATTTCAAGACCTCTTCATATGAGATAACTCTACAATACAAGATTTGCTGTAAGTTCCTCTGTTCATGAGATTTCATGCACCTTTGTTTTTAATACCCTCTTGGTTACCCCTAGTTTCCATAGCAACCATCCTATTTACAAACTCAACTTTACCTTTTTTGGAAACTTCATGGCATGTATACTAAGTGATGAAAAAATCATCCCTTTGCAGTGAATGGTCGAGTCACAATCATCTATTTAGTAAAATTGCTATCATTTTCCTTGAACTGTATATGGCCCCCTTACTCCTTTTTGTTTGGTCCAATTAAGTCTAAATTATGAATCTACATCTGTTTTGATCTATAGATTTTATTTCTACACGAAAATTACAGTTTTACGATCTTTTAACACATTTTCATTTTTACGACGTCATATGACGTCATAATATTTATCATGCTCTAGCAACAACAACAACAATGCTAATTACGCTATTGTTTCAAAAATTCATTGTTTATATAATGAACAACCTTTGTGCCAAATTTGGTTGCCATATCTCAAGCAATAACAGAGATAAACAGGGGGGCGGAATCCGGTCCCCCCAGGCATTGAGTGTTTCAAATCACCCAGGTCAGATGGGGTTAAGTTGTGTCGAAGAATTATTTGATAATTTCTAGTGCCTCGGTTTCCTGATTTTCACCGGCCTAAACTTTTATCATGATCTGACAGAGTAGAAAACTTTCGATTTAGGCCTACTTGCAACTTCTTTTCGGGTAATTCCATGCCAATGAGGGACAGCTTGTTAGCCATGTACTCTTAGATTTTGCTGATTTTTCTTTTGCGATTTAAGTATGATGATAGTAGTAACATATCCAAATTTTATCTTTCTACCATTTGTCGTTCTGGAAATATCGGAACTCAAAGACTTGACATTTTTGGGGCTAAATCTTTATTGCAGCCATTTTGAATTGACACTTTTCATAAAATTAGCTATCTTTTGATCAACTCCTAAGAATTGTGTCATCCAAATGTGGTTTCCATACAAATGTGAGGTGGCAAACACAAAAATAGCCTGGAAATGGTCTTAAATTAAGTAGATATGGCCATAAATGCACAAATAAATTTTGATTCCTCAATTCGCTTTTATTCATATCTCACCAATTTTGTTCATGTTGCTTGACTTTGACCAAATTGATCTTTTGCAAGCTCAAAGTAGACACATACACCTACTTTCATGGAAAAAATCTTCTTGGAGAAACCTGCCATTAAGGATTTATCCATGTTAAACATTTTTGTATATATTTGTATTGCATACAACAATGTGTTATCTTATCAAGTCTTATCAAGTATGTACTGACTGCCATAAAAGTAGCGTATATGATCGCGGAAAACGGCCACACCTGCCAATGAACTGTGAAATAAATCAGGGTTTCATAAGATCTCAAACTGAGAGAAAAATTAATTTTCCTTCTTAGTGCAAATGTTATAACAAAGTGAGTTAAAATCAGATATAAACAACGTTGCCTTGAAAAGTATTGCAAGAGTGACGCCGGCTAGCCGAAAACAGAGGCTTGTCAAATCTCTAGTATTATTTTGTCTCAAAACACATTGGGCCAGATTTCTTTGGACATAAATCATTCAAGGCACAAAACGCAGTACCCTGGAACGCAGTTGATAGAATTGTTGTTGAAGATAGTAAAATGCTTGCAGCATTCAACTGTGATTTGAAAATGATTAATTGATAAAATGAAATTTTTGGATAACGTTGAATGCAATTTACTTACTCGATGAGGCAAATGCTAGTAAGATCTACTGCTAAAAGACGAAGACGAAGACGAAACAGAACAGAAAACAAGGCAACAAAACAAGACACATGGATCAAAACAAGGTAAATAATCAATTAAAACATCTGTGTCCTAACACCCTTGCAGAGAGTCGGTGAAAGCGAAAATGCTGGAGATAATCGAAAATTGCTGACGAAAATTGAAGAGTTTTGTTCAGAAGTGCAGTTTCAGGTTTCTGCTAATTTTGGTCCGGGTTTGCGGGCTCTACTACCCCCAAAGCCCCCTATAGAATACCCCTCGTCCTTCTGAAAGGTAAACATGAGACAATGAATGTATAATAGTATTTGATTTTACTGACACTGATTTTCATTTATTATTGTTAAATATCTTCGATTAAACAGTAGTCCTTCCACAGGTACGGAAATTCAAAATAGAGCTTCCCTTTGATGCGAGGTGATTTGGAAAGATAGAGAGAAATTGCCATTTAAGAATTGTTTCTGCTAAGAGGATTTGCCCTTAAATCTGTATAAGTTCAGTGATTCTGGGTATGTTGAATAAAGTTGATCTTGTTCTGTATAATAAGTAGTTGACCACTTATAAAAAGGAAGAATTTTTCTCTTAACACAACTCAACGAATTCAGCAAATTCATGAGCATTTACTTAGAAGTTGCAAACGAATTATTTTGTAAATACCAAGCAATGAAAGTGAAAAACAACGCTAAAACTTTGAAGATAAACAATAATCTTAGCTTGATTATTCATTGTCTGGCTGGTGCCTCTGTTTCATACTGTCTTAAACAGAAAATAACTGCTAGAATAAGAGAAAAACACCTGGAGGATCTTACTCAGCACAGCCATTGTCTGCTACCTGTTGTCTGTTGTAGCAAGCTAAAATTCGAAACGAGGCTATCAATAGCAAAACCAATTGAAAATGTATTGCAAAGGCTAAAAAGCGGAACAAGCAGCCCTAGGATTTCCCGTCATCCAGAAATTATGGCTTCTACGTTTGAAAATTGAAAGGGCGAAGTTGCGGTTTTCAGCGCCAAGCGCTAGGATAGCAGAAGTAGAGAAGACGTGATCAAGTCTACGACCCCTTGTCATAACGTTCAAATGATGGGGTTCTACCTGGAATGGAACAATGTCAGCAGAGCGTCAGAAAAATATTTATTTCCTGCGGACGAAAACTTTTTGCTATAAAATTTCCTGTCAGTTCTCCATCACAACAACTGAATCGATCAACATGAAAAACGATCAGACATTGGATCAAAAGCCTGGATTAATGTTTTTAGACGAACTTTTGCAATTATACCGGGAATGAGCCAGAAAAAAGTTCCCACTTTTGAAAATTCATAGCACAAAGATTACTTCACCGATTTGGATAATTCAAATTCTAGTTAAAAGCCGAAAGATCGAAGTATTTTTGTGATTTTTATTGCTGCCTTTGCAGCACAAGAAGTATAGGTAGATTCAAGTTTATCAGAATTTCATGTTTGCAAAATGACTGGAAAAGGGCCTAAAACATCGATCAAATCATGGAGGACTCATAGCACGGAACAACAAAGAAAATGACATTTTCTCAAGGATGAGAGCTATCCTTGGTACGTTTATTGCCATGGGATTGAAGAAATCTTCAGTATTTACTTGAAAATAAATGTCTTATAACTTTCGAGAAAGGTGACACGCCCATTTCTTATCGCTCTGTGTGAAGAGAGTCCTTATGATTTGATAAATGTTTTAGACCCTTTTTAGCCATTTTGTAGCCATAAATTTTTGTAGAGTGGAATTTTCTCTTATTTCTAGTCCTGGTGAGAAGGTGAAATTTTCTTGATGCTGTGAATTTTCAAAAGTGGGACATTTCCTGGCTCATCCAGTTTATTCTATTTTGACAAAACAGAGAAATGTCCCATCCCCTCACTTGGCAACTCCGCTGGTAAAACTTCTGTTGACGGAAAAGTGCGTAAATCTGCAATAAAAGTGACACATCCATTTTCGATTACAGTTCATCAACACGCTTTCCATTCATTTAGAGTGAGAAATCATGCAGGCACGGGGCCCCTTGGTCATTTCATTATAGCAACAGCACCCCGGGAGGACTGGTCATTTCATTATGGCAACAGCACCACGGGAGGACTGGAAAATAGCGCGTATTGCACCAATCTTCAAGAGTGGAGCAAGGGACGACAGGTCCAACTATCGGCCAATATCTGTCCTTCCTTTCATATCTAGACTATTTGAGAAATTGATTTTTAATCAGTTTTATGAATACCTGGACGCAAATAAATCACTATACGAGCATCAGTCTGGTTTTAGACTCTTACACTCGGTTACTACAGCCCTTATGGCTAGCACCAATGACTGGTACATGAATATAGATAAAGGAAAATACACTGGCCTAATCTTTATTGACTTAAAGAAGGCCTTCGACACGGTCGATCATGAAATCCTGTTAGATAAACTGAAAATGTATGGAGTGAATGGCCTGGAACATGACTGGTTTACATCGTACTTGGATAATCGTAAGCAATTTTGTAGGATAAATGGCTCTTCTTCTGATGTGAAGGGAATAAACTGTGGAGTTCCTCAAGGCTCTTGTCTTGGCCCACTTTTGTTCCTGATCTACATCAATGACCTGCCCTTTTCCCTGCAAAAGTTTCATGTCAGCATGTATGCTGATGATACGACCATTTCGATCTCTTCAAAAAGTATTGGTGACCTGCAAAATGACTTAAATTTAGATCTTCTGAAGCTGCAGGATTGGCTGCATGCAAACAAACTTTCTTTGAACGTTGTGAAAACGCAATCGCTTATTATAGGCTCTGGTCCAAACATCCGTAAGATAGAAACCCAGCCTGATGCTCAAACATCTTTTTCAATCGGTGATCAGGAAATTGAAATGATTGCTAATACAAAATACTTAGGTGTTCAAGTAGATAGTCAACTAAACTGGGACAAACATGTCGGTACTATCAAGACCAAGGCTAATCGAGCCCTTGGACTTATTAAATATTCTAAGAAATATCTTCCATCTGATGTGCTCAACAAAATGTACAGGGGCATTGTCGAGCCCCAGTTGAGCTACTGTTGCTCCGTCTGGGGTTGCTGTAGTGAATCAAAAATTAACGCCTTGCAAAAAATCCAAAACAGAGCTGCAAGAATCGTAACTAATAGCTCATACGATGCCTCTGCTGCTTCACTAATTCAGAATCTTGGCTGGCCGACTATCAGTAATCTTATAAGAAAAGAAACCGCCACGCTAACATATAAGTCTTTGAATTCGCTTGCCCCAGTCTACATGAGAAATCTATTTACTAAGTATTCAGATGATAGAGAAAGATCTTTGCGTTCAACAGAAACTGATCTTAGGTTACCGTTATTAAAAACTGCCAATGGCCAAAAGGCTTTTTCATATCGCGGTGCAAAACTTTGGAACAGTTTAGAAAGAGAAGCAAAATTGGCACCTTCCCTGAAATCTTTCAAGGAACGACTATAGAGGGCGGTACAACTTTACTTTCTTGTTCTTTTTCATATCCATTGTATTTTATTGTAAATTAGGTATTTTAGCATATTATATTGTAAATTAGATGTATGAATTTCTTTTGTTCTTAGTTTAGTCTCTTTTCCTTTAATTTTTTGTTTTAAACAGGTCAGTTTGAAAAGCATTTATTTATAAATGAAACTTATACCTGTATAAATATTTTAAAATGAAAATGAATGAAAATGAGCACCAGCTTTAAGCCTGGTTTCCATATGATCGCAACAGTCGGCGACGCGTCGCCGAGGCAGGCTTGGGGACACATCGGCGACGATTTTGTTAAATGGAAACATTTTCTGAACGACGTCGCCGACGTCGCCGATCAGACGGGGACCGTACGGGGACGCATCGAAAGAGTTGAGATGAGTTTAAAGCGTGGTTTCCATATGATGATAACAGCGATCGTGTCCATATGTCGCCGACTGATCGGGGACACGTCGCCGAAACGTCGCCGACTGTTACGATGATATGGAAACCAGGCTTTACAGTACAACAACAAAGTAATTTTAGTTTCTTGCCTTTAGAGGTCCGGGACCCTTAGTTTTTGAACTAAAGGTAACTTTAGTCCGTTACGCCACTGCTACCAGTACGCATTCTTCAAAACTTTCCAGGGAAATCACAAGAAGGACAAAATATGTAACTTACAGATAATGAATTTCCTGTGAGCTTTGTCGAAATTCAAAATTTCCTGCGGACATTGTCCGAGCGTCCGAAGGCATTCTGACGCACTGAATGTCAGCAAGACCTTCCTGTCTGCGAACTCAGAGTATTGCGCCATTGGCCACAAAAACAAAAATATAAAGAAAATACACTGTAACCGTAAAGAATTGCTGTTTAATAGGAGCTATGAAACTCTGCGATAAGTAGATACTTCATAAAACATCATTTCTTCAAGCTTTGTTGTTGATGCACAAGCATTACGTTTCTTAAGTTCTGTTATAGAGAGAAAAGTAAGTGGTTGATTAAATTGCTTCGAACGTTATTCTGTCGTTAAGACTAAGCCTCCGTTATGAGTATTTTTCGCAATTATTTTCGGCACCGTAAATTTCCTAAACTAAGGATTTTGTGGAAAAGGTCTAGGTTGATTTTGTAAGAAAGTAGCCAAAACAGGGGATAGACTTACAGCCCTTGCAGATCTTCAAAACAACGAGGAACGTGTTTCATTCACTCAGGGAGGAAAAGGAAACTTATTTGAAAGTGTCCAGGTGAAATGAAACACTCTCCTCGTTGTTTTTGAAGATCTTAAATGGCTTTGATTTGATCCCTTGCTTTTGACGAAATTTTAAAGAAATCAAGCAAGCCTTTTCCACTAAATCCTTAATTTGGAAATTTTGAAGTGCCGAAATAAAGTACAGGGTGTCTCGAAAAAATTGTTCGACGTTTGATTAAATATTGAAAAATAAGGACAACATGAACAGGCTCATGGAAAGATAACCTTGTTCCTAAGATTATGAAATAATTTTAGAGACTAAAATCGTGCAAATCGGTTGAAAATTCACTGAGTTACGAGCTATCGAAGATAAAAAATATGTGATAGCTGAAACCAGAGACCCCCCAGATTACTTGTATTGCAAAAAGCTCGAAGACGGAGGTAAGAGAAGCTTATCCAATGTCATACCTCTCGTTGATATCAGGCCAAACCAAATACGACTTCTAAAGTAAATTATTTCTTGCGATCATTCTCAAAATTCCTGAACATTGCATAGGTCCAAAAACAGTGGTTCAAAAAAAAATCGGCGAGATACTGAATCTGTTTTTTCAAAGCATCCATATGCGTGACAATTAGGTTATCGAATACATGTTTGAATACCACTTGGTTCGCCCTGAAACAATTGAGAAATAACAGAAACGACGGCCTATGGGACTGTTACCAAAAATGCCATTTTGAGGCCTCTGGTTTCAGCTTTCGCACAAACTTGAACTTCAAAAATTTGCAACCCCATAAATTTTTATAGGATTTGCAAGATTCTTGCGTCAAAAATTAATTTAAAATCTCAGGACAAGGGTGACTTGACCAAAGGTCCATTCAGCGTATCGTAATTTTCTAGTATTTAATCAAACGTCGAACAATTTTTTTGAGACACCCTGTAGGGAAAATGCTCATAACCTTGGCTAGCCTTTTTGGAATAATGTTTGATGCATTTCAATTAGACAGTTACTTCTATTTCTATAACAGATTCCCTTCGGTGGCTTTTTCTTGGTCACCCGTTAAATATACCAATTGAATAAAAAAGACATCCACCGTTTGAAAGACCACTGCTCTGTAAATATCAAATCGAAGCCTTTTGCATCTGAATAGCCAAAATCAGTTTTAGAATTTTTCCTAGCTGAAATCGGGCACTCCGTTTAAATTTTACGAGGGCTTCTAGAAAAATCTCTCACATTCTCAGGAAGGAATGACCGATTAAACTAGAAATTTTTAGATATTATTGCTTGATATCTAGGTAGCAGTATTTTGTGAAACGCCTGGCGTTTCCTTTACTCACCCGTCAGTATCAGAGTTTCTCTCACTTTCGGCGATCCTAATAATAATTCCTCAGAAGCAACTTCTTATGTATATGAACATGAGTATTGTCCTCAGGTCTTTTGAGTTTGAACTCTAAGTGCTATTATCATGTTATGTTTGGTATCCATCACGCCTGGCGGTGTTAGGGAGGTTGGGGGGGGGGGGCAGTTCTGACTGGATACGGTTACGCATTTCTCAAAAACATGGGCTTTTTAAGGGAAATTCTAAAGTTTTGTGAACTTTTGGTCAAAGCCCGCTTCATCTAAAAGTGAAATTGTTCTTATTCCTTTATTCAAAGAAAATTGAATCTTCTTGCTTCAGAGTACTTTTCTATATCCACTTATGCCCACTTCTATGATAACCAATACCCTTGATATATCCAATCAGGGATGTCTTAACTTAAATGCAACGTTCCATTGTTCTGGAGGGCCCATTGAAAATCAGTCTTTGCTGAATGGAAACCCTCACTAAAATGAATAAGGGGTATCTGAATTTAGATCTTTGCTTGCTTGACATCTTATATAACTCAGTCGCGCTTTTTCTGAAGATAAGATCTCCATCTGCACTAAAACACGTTCGATTATGGAACTCGTGGTCATTACCAACTAACTCGTGCTCATTTCAAACTCATTGTGTAATTTCATTTCATTTTCATTTTAACTCATTTAGGGAGGGTTACCCTTGAACAAAAACTTATTTTCAAGGGGCCCTTCAGGATAATCGAAAATTGAAACTACAGATACCCCTGATTGGTTATATCAATTGGGTATATAATAATTTGAAAAAGCTCATCATTTTGAAAAGTCATCAGTGAGAAAGAAAAATACATTAATCATCACTCTGTTTAAAATAAGCAAATATTTCCAATGAGGCCTATTCGCTGATGCTCCGTATTGCCGCTTTAACAACATTATTGGACAAAAATGTGTATTTATCAGAGTTTTATCCAATAATGGCCATCTAAGAAATTCACAAGTGCGGGGATTTCATTCCATGTTCTTTTTAATTCATTTAGAGAGGGCTGCCCCTCAGCAAAGACTGATTTTCAAAGGGCGCCGCAGGATAATCGAAAGTTTTAGGTTTAGATTTGTGTTGTTTTACCGAAAATGCGCACTGAGACTGGAAAAAAGTCGTTTGCTTACCAGGGAGCCCGGATTTTCAACCGACTCGAAAAAACAACCCGTGACGAAACATGCCTCTTACTGTTCAAAGAGAAACTAAAACTATCGAAGTCTCTGTAGAAGTCCAAGAAAACTGTTTTTGACGCTTATAAATTCTGATCCTTAATTGTACATTAAACTATCTTCATTTTATTCTAATTTTATCTTGATTTTAACCATAACGATTGTCAATAGGTAGGATTACAGGTCCTTGAATGATAACAGATAATTTTACGTCTGAACAAGTCAACCTGTCAAAATATTAGTTATTATTTTTATTATTAAACCTTAGATTCAGAAAAGCTTTGAATCAGTTCTCCAATATATCAAGCAAGTAAAGATCGAAGAAAAGATAACGCTGATTGCGAGAAGTTGATCGAAGAACCTGATGGAGAGGTATAAAGAAGGAAAACTGACTTGAAGACATTATGAATTCATGAGATTAAACTATGACTGAAATTGAAATATCAAAATTCATCCAAAGATCTAAGACAAAGCTTCATCCCGAACTCTTTTCGTTTTATCTAATACGATTGGTGAATATCATTAAAATGACCATTAACCCATGCGGCTACGGAGAACAATTTCAAAGAAACAACTCAGTGGCGGTCCAGGGGTCGTATCCGAAATAACAGCATTGTACAACTCTATACATAGAACATACACGATAAGTACCATAACGTCTTGTAGTTGGTAGTGGGTGTCATTCTCCTCCACCGCAGTGTGAGGTAGTATTCCTCCTCTGCCACAGCAAGAGGTAGTAACAGTCATTCTCCTCCACCGCAGTGTGGGGTAGTATCTCTCCTCCGCCTCAGCAAGAGGTAGTAGCCGTTATTCTCCTCCACCGCAGTGCGAGGTAGTATCTCTCCTCCGCCTCAGCGAGAGGTAGTATCAGTAATTCTCCTCCGCCGCAGCGTGAGGTAGTAACAGTATTGGTGCAGTCCTTGTAGTAGTTGTCTTAAACTACAATAAACTACCTACACTAATAACTGGAAACGATTGCTTAAAGTGGGAGGCTAGTTACGGGAGGGGCATGTTAAATCCCAATTTCTTAAGGTGCAAACAAAAATAGTTAACCTGGCCACCTACTGTGGCCCAAAACTGCCAAAATACAGCCAAATATATGCTCCCTAGACCCTACCACTGATACGGATATATATACCCAATCTTCGATTCTTTCCTATTTTTTTTTTTTGCGGTGCCTTAGTACGGAGACCAGACCATGGAAGCGGGGACTGCCGTTTTCGCTAGGATTTTAGGGACTCTATTCAATACATTACTAGGTGTTCTAATATATCTCTCGAAGCAGTTACTGGACCACCGTCCCAAGACTTTTATCAGCCAGTCAGGAATGTTCGCTGCTGCTGCTGTTGTTGCTGCCCCGATCCTGAAGCTGTGGGATGAGATGTTTTGGCTGCTTGCACCTTGGGAAAAACATTGCCGCAGAATGCCAGTGATGGTTGATCTGGTGAGGTACGTGCCATCAGAGAAAGTGAAGAGTGGCTTGTCTTTTGAGGCACAGTTTGGCAAGTGTGTTTGCAAGGCGCGAACTGGGCAGACACTGGTGTGCGAAGGAGCCAGATGGATATCATGACCATCCCGAAACGGGTCTGATTTAGAGGCTTTTATATGCAATGAGACAATGCCTGATGATATTGCAAGGTCCTTTACTAACAATGTTGTTTGGGGGTCAAAAGACGTCGTTGAACTACTGCAAAATTCTGATGATCTCAAGAAACCGAAAAAGGCTGTGGTACAGGCAGCCCATAAAATTAATTTGTCTTTGGGTGAAAATGCTGCTGCACGGATGTACTCTTTTAGCTGCTTCATACGGTCTAGAGTAATCGGGATACGTTTGGGTCTACAGGAGGAACCTTTGGCACGCTTGATGCCACGGAGCAAGAGACGAAGGAGGTGCATTTGGGCAAAGCATGGTGGAAATCCAAGTTCAATGTGACGGTGGCGAACTGCCGCTAAGTAAGTTTGAATAGTTGCGTATGACACTGTACGAGCAAGATGCGAAGCAAACAGCCGAAGTGTTAGTTCTTGTAATGGATAAGGAGGCATGTTATGCTGGCGGCAAAATGATAGAAATGTAGACTGACCTTGATTGTATGTCTTCCTTGAACTGTCTGATATTGACTGGAGTTGTAGAAATTCAAGGTCCCTTTTTAGGTACTCCAGACTGCTGGGGGAATCCTTGTTGGCAGTGGATTGGCTCCTGGGGCCAATTGAAAGAATCTGTGCACCTGTGAACGAGAAAGAGCATCGGCGAGAACATTGGAAGTCCCAGAAATATGTGAAACGTTTACAGTAAAGTTGTGCTTGGCTGCAGTGAAGAACAATTTTTGCAGGAGCTTGGCAATTTGGGGACATTTTGATGTTTGTTTGGACCATATATCAACGACTGCTTTGTTATCACAATGGAAGAGAAGCTTTTTGCCAACAAAACACTCTGCCCAGATCTGGCATGCTACATATATGGGAAACAGTTCCTTCCAAGCAATTGAATGACTCTTGAACTGGGCTGGCCACAGTTCTGATATCCAGTCCCCTTTAAAATAAATTCCAAATCCAAGCTCTCCTGAAGCATCCGTGAAGAGTTCGATATCTGGACACTTTGTGGTGAAACGGTCTAAGATTTGCTGTTTTCCGTTCCAGGTAGGGAGAAAATCCAGCCACCACTGAATATCCTCTCGTGCTGAACTGTTTAAGGAAATGTGGTGGCTAGGCCTGGTCACTGATGTAGACAGATCAATTAGATGTCTTAGGAATGTGCGGCCTGGAGGAATGATTTTTGCAGCAAAAGATAATTTACCTATCAAGGATAATACCCAGGGGGGGGTACTCTATAACTTTCAATACGGGGGGGTCCATGCCAATATTTGGGGTCTAAAATTTTACGTTAAATCAATATTTGGGGTCTGTGAATTACAACATGGACAAAAATTCAATATTTGGGGTCCAAAAATCTGAAAGAAGGAACAATCATGGAATTTCATGCGGGTCTCCACAATGTTAGACTCAATATTTGGGGTCCCCAAAAAATTAAGTATCATATTTAGGGGTCAGCAAAAAAATAGTGGCATGGACCCCCCCGTATTGAAAGTTAGGGAGTACCCCCCCTGGGGGATAATAGCTCGTGTTTAGTGCACTTTTTCTTTTGATGCTATACCTGAAGCAATGACATCAGGTTATACAGTTTATCCTGGGGAAGGCGAGTGACCATAGCAGCTGAATCAATCACTATTCCCAGGTAGGTTAGCTCTGTTGTGGGGCCCACCATTTTTTCAAGGGCTAGTGGAATGCCCAAACGATGAAAAAGGTCTTTTGTCTTTTGAATGCTGCGCGCACACGATGCCCCATCTCCTGCAGTGGCTAAAAAATAGTCATCTAAATAATGTGTGCAGTTCAAGATACCATAATTGTTTTGCATAATCCACAAAATTGCATCAGCGACTTTGTTAAAACGATTCACAGACGATCTTAGGCCGAATGGTAGGCATAAATCAACAAAGTATAACCCACAAAGGGTAAAACCAAGTAAGTGCCAGTCACTTTGGGCAACTGGGCAGATCCTAAAAGCACTCTTTACATCCAGCTTGGCTAAAAGTGTACCTCTTCCTAGTTCCGAAACGATATCAACTGCCCGATCAAAGTTTTCATAATGGACAATTGCTTCTTCATCTGGGATATAGTCATTGATGGAGTAGCCTTTTGGAGATGAAAGGTCTGTAATCATCCGAACTTTGTTCGATTCCTTTTTGGGGACAACCCAAATTGGGGAGGTCCTGAAGTTTGGAAGTGGTGCAGTGTGAAAAGGACCAGCAATGCGGTGGGCCTGGAGTTCAGCCAATATATTCTCAGTAATAGGTTGTAAGTGAGTTTCAGCAGATTTTAGGTTAAAAGCTGTGTTGCTAAATTCTGGGCCTGAGTAGCCTATATCAAACCCATTAGTAAACCCAGATAAAATAAATGTTACAAACTGCTCGTCCGGGTGGTGCCTTAGTTCTCTTTCAAATTCATAAACGTTCACCGGGGTGTGGATCGATGATGGCAAAGGCTCAAAATTTGTTAGAAGTGTTTGTTTTGCAATACGCTCCTGGATGATTGCCTCCGCACTTGTTGCAGGCATGGCGGCGTGGGCAGTACTGGGAGTTGCAGCGGTCACCTGCATTGAATTCCCGGCAGTTGGTGTGAAAGGGGTTCTTGTATGGAAATGTACTAGTCTTGGATCGAAAAAACTCGTTGGCACTTGTTTTTTGGGGGTGAGACTCATTTGCACTTGTTTTGGGGCGAAAAGACTCATTTGGGCAGTTGGATGAGTAGTGCCCTGGCTGAGAACATTTAAAACAGGTGGGCTGGCTGTATGATTGGGTAGGCTGGGTACGTAAAAAGCGGTCGAACGAGTAATCATACAGCTTGTCCCAACGGGTTGATTTGTCCCTGGCAATATTTAGCAGAAATGCAACATCATATCTGTACCAGGCTGTAAAGGGGTAAACCCTTTGAAATGAGCAGATTGACTCTTGGTATGCTATCATCTGGGGGGCAAGGTCCAGGTGAAAGTGGACCATACCCCTTAAAAACACATTCCAAGCTTCAAACCATTGGCTTGTAGTGGTTATGCTACGCTTTTTGGCATTTGAAGTTGTAAATGTTACTTGGTCAGGCCTTGTGTCAGAAGCAGACAGGTCAAAATGCAAGTGAGGTTCGACAGAAGTTGCATCATAAAGGCTTTTAGGGAGCAGGGTTGCTAAATCAATGTACTCCTTGTTCTTAAGTGCCTTTATGACTTTTTCTGACAAGGGAGGGAGGGAGTTGCATGCAAACTGTGGGTAAATTGATGAATTTATGCCTGCTAATGATCCATGGGTAGCTGCTGCTGACAGTACCGGCTGAGTGCTGGGGCTGTTGTTGGTCAAGCTTTGGTGCTGTTGGAGGGGCAAGGCCGAAACAGATTGCATTTCTGTGGCTTCTTGGCCAGGCTGAATCTGAATGGCAGCTGCTGAAGCTGGCGATAATTGAAGGGCAGGATCCTCGAAGGTAGGGCGCTTCATGGCATTGGACACCTCTGATCGGATAAGGGCACAGAGTTCTTGTAATGAGAATCCGACTATTTCTTTACTCGCCGGGGCCGAGTTTGGCTTTTGAGTAGCCCCTTGCCGTGTTCGTTGTTCTTGAATACCTTCTGTGATCACAAATGACGCGTCATCCATATTTGAACTGCCTTCCTTAGCTTGTGGCACGTTAAAATGGGTGAAGAGGCGCTCTGCCAGGGAGTTCTTTGGGCCAGTCGTGGCTAGGCCATATTGGGCACACCGAGTTTTGAGAACTGCTTTGGGCGTTCTTCTCCAATCACGCAGACTTTTTATACGATCCTCTTCCTCCGATGGTAGCTTCTTGGTCGAAGCTTCATCCGATTCCGACATGACGATAATGACAGCACAAATAATTCTATATTTTCTTCCACAAAACGAGCTCAAAAAAATAAAAAACGACTGGCCTAAACTGTTGCATGTGCTCTCAACTATAATGCATGCTGGGAAGGGGGATGACAAAAAGGCAGGAAAGGGGGCCTACGCAGAGGGGTGAGGTGAATTCACCTCAGCCTATGTGTTAAAAAACATTTATGGGGCATAAATGTGCTATTGTCTTCATACACGTTTGTTTGCATCAAAAATCTCCCATTGGCAAATAATCATCCGCTTTAATGAAATGTGTCCGATTGTTAAGCATAGAGCTCAAATCTTTAGAAAGACGGGTGTAAAATTCTTCTTTATTTTTCTTTGAAGCAAAGTGCTTGAAAGGAACTTTGGGCGATTTTCTGTAAATCTGCCGTGGCAATTTTTTGATATCGTGATTAGCTTTAAAATGGCGGCATTTATTGATTTCGAGGTTGTGACGTCATCGAGTTTCTAAATCCCTAACCAGAAGAGCTACAAATTTCTGCTTGCAATCATGTTGTGGACCTTTATAAACTATGGTTTTCTTGAAGATTGCGTCAATTTTCCTCAAGTAATTTAGGAGTTACGATGATTTTAATTTTCGCAAAATTTTTGATGGATTTTTACAAAAATAATCAAAATGCCGCCATTTTGAAAATAATCAAGATATTAAAGAATTGCCACGGCAGATTTACAGCAAATTACCTAAAGTTTCTTTGAAGCGATTCAATTCATGGAAAAATTTGATACAATTTCACACCAACCGTTTTGAAGATTTAAAAGATTTGAGCTCTATGCTCGATTGTGAATGATATCATGAAGAGTTGTACAGAGCATTGATTGCAAAGCTGAATTGAGGTGAAATAATCAAGTAAGCTGCATTTTGACTGTTAAAAATGAAATTCTCCAAGGAAGTGCTGGATGGTTTGTTGCAACCATCCAATGACATTAGATGAAAATGCCTTGTTTATCGTAGCAAGCAACAATGGGCATCCATATTTCAAATAGAAAAAATTTGGAAATTCCACTGATGATATATTTCCTGTTTGAGGTGTTTCAGGGACTAATAATTTTTAGTGATAGATATTGATCATCCTACTAATGTCTTTAAGACCAGCAAATTTTGGAGTTTTATGAGCCACCTGATAGTGTTGGGACATTATATGAAATTGGAGAGTAAGTCGATTTTATACCTACATAGATAATTTCCTATAAATGATCATGCAAGAAAGCAATGAATCAAAAAAAGTTGATTTCAGATCGCTAAGTTTGGGCGCCTTTACAAGACGTTTGTTATCATATGAAATCCATGGCTCAAAGTAATGTTTTCATTCTGTAATTTCAAGATCTATTAACGGCGGGATCCTGACAGTTTTCATCGCTAAAACTAATCATATGATTGAGAGGAGAGCAAATATTCTACACTGCAAAACTAAATCTCGTTCATTATATCTCGAAACGTTTTGTCTCTCATAAAATTATCCAAATGTATTTGTTCGGAATACTGCGAATTCCCCCTTTTGTGAATCACAAAGGAAAAGACGTTAACTCTGATTGGCCCGCTGGTCAATGGGACGAGCGGAGCGTTTTGGGGCATGCCCAAATTAACAAAGGAAAAATGAAGGGCAATGACCCTGAGATCGATACTGCGCAGACTCCAAAGCGCTTTGACAGGCGTCTGGCTCTTCAGGAGGAAATCCGAAAGACTTTAGCTGATAGTATCCAGAACAAGTATGTGAAACGCTCATTTCCGAGGACTTAATCAAAATGCCTCACTTGAAACACTGTGCAAAGTAGAATGATTTTGACCAAAGAATTCCCACTACTATTGCAAAGTGCTGCAAACTAGATGTGAGTTATGAGAGCTTTTGAAGTTGAACTTAAATCTTGCTATAAAAACAGCAAAAAAATCTTTATCAATTTAGACATTGAGAATTGTTTATTCGCAATTTTAAGCTAGCTTTGCGTACTTTCCTAATTTTTGATTCGACAGCAACTATGAGAGAAGAACGAGTTGATGCTAAAGAAGCATAAGTCATGGTACAATCTCGTTCCCAGGGCCTTTTGTCACTTGGATCATGATACTGGTAAATTTTCTTTATAATTTTCTGTCAATAACAAGGCAAGAAAGAAAATAATATGTTGCAGATATACATAGTCACGCTACTCCTTTTTAATTCTTATGATAAGCCTAAGCCCAAAATCTGTCTGATAACTCTGTGAAACTTTCGAAAGATTCTTTAAAAGATTCATCCGCCTGGATTTAAAGAATGAATGTGCTTACGAACAAAGAGAGTCTTCTGTTTACGTCATGAATAAAACTGTATAAGAGGAACAAATCAGTACCAAAGAAAATGTAATAGTTTTCTCAAATTCGTCAGAGCTAAAGATACGTGCAGTTGCAAATAGCCTTGGGGCTTTAAGAATGTTGTGACTTTGCCTCCTCTCCAAAATCAGTGTTGTAAAGGAGGCTGTTAACAGATTTTAAAGCAATGTATCCAGAATTGATCGAGGGTGATGGTGGCTAAAGGAAGAGGAAAATAGAAAATCAGACAGTGATTCAATCTGTCAAAATGGTTGTAAGTGTACGTATATCATAACTTATGCCAAATATTGTGAATTGTCAAAAAAGATCACCAACTTCTTTGTTTCCATTTCAATGTCAGTTTCCTTGCAGAGTTTTCATATGATATGATACAAGATCCCTTCTGCAGGAACTACAAAAAATGCTTTTCATCCCCAAGAAATAATGTAACATGACCTTCTCTTTAAAAATTTTTGAAATGTCGTGTCCATAACGTGAGTAACACAATTCTTAGTGTAAGCAGCTAAATTTTATTCGCTATAGAAAACAGTACTAGCGACATTACTAGACTTTTTATAGTACTAACATTAATCCTAACAACACTAAACTACTAAAATAGCGACAATGCTAAGCTTTTTAGCGACATTACTAAACTTTGATCCACTTTTCAGCAATAGTTGGAAAAATCAACCATCTAATAGCCTGTTAACCAGACCCGATTTGAAATCGGGTCTGGTTAACAGGCTAACCATCTAATGGGCCAAACAAACTAGATATCAGTGTTGTATTCAGTGATAGATCTAAGACTTGTCATTCGATGGTGGTCATTAAATCTTTCGAAGTAGTAGAATATGTTGATCAAATGATCATGTACCCTTGTTGGTACTTTAAAGGCACACTGTCGTGGCAGTGATTGGCTAGTTGTGGTGTTGAAATCACCAACAAAATCCAAGCCTTTGAAGAAATGCCAAAACAAAGCCGTTATGCTCTTTCATCCTACTTTTTTGTTTCAAGAAAAAGAGAGTCAGATCGTTCTCACCATTGCTAATTTCAATGAACAGCGAAACTACTGAAGCATGCCTAATTCTATTCATTGACATTGTCTTATGCCCTATTCACACTGCAAGTTAAACCAGCTTAAATTAAACCAGGTTTTTGAATAAGGCCTTCTGATTGGTCAATCCAACAAATCGAGTCATTTGATTGGTTGAAATTTAAACTGGTTTAAATAAAGCTGGTTTAATTGTGTCAGTGTGAATGCAGTATTATTCATCCAATCAGCGCCACAAAAGTGTGCCTTTAACGAAAGGTAACATTTGCAGAATAAACTCGCAAATCGGCGAAAGCGGGAAATAAATTTCTCGGAATTAAGAGTTAGTGAACTGGGTTTCTTATGAAATTTCATAATGTCTCAAATTTTCTTCAACTCTCTAATGACTCTTCAAAATCTTCTATACCTACTGTTGCTGGTGGCAAAGCTCGAAAGGGTTGTTATTGATAAACAAAATCATATTGATTTTCCTTGCATTTTCCTTATATACAAGAAATGATATGAAAATGAAAATAGATACTTGATTATACAAGCATTTGATTCCATATCTGCATGAAATTTTGCGGGATAAATCTTTCGTGAATTTCACATTTTAGGAATTTTGCGGAATAAACGTTCGGGAATTTCTGTCAAAACGCGTAAAGGAAGAAAGCTTCTTCTCACGAATGTATCTTCCTTTAAAATACTTTTGTTTAATTCTGTGCTTACACTATCAACTATTCTCTTAAAAGCTTGCTTAACACATGATCTTATCACCGTCACTTTCACGTTGAAATTTCTATCAGCGTCTTGCTGCTTCTCAGAACAAAAAGCAAAGGCAAATGGAAACACATTGCTCAGATATTAATATGAATGTTGCAGTGAATGATGTGATAGGTGATTTGGTAGAGTAAGACGCTCGTACAGTCAGTGGGTGTAGGTTATCCATCACTGGCTGTGTTTTTTTCTCACATTTGACTATTGATCAATCCTGCCATTCCAACGGAGATAGTTTTCCATGTGCTCCGTCATGGTCCGGCTTTTACGACATCATTTCTTTGAGAAGCACAAAAGCCGTGCACCTGCTGAAGACAGTCGGCTTTCATTGTAGTGTGTGATGAGAGGACACCCGCTTAACCGACATGAAACGAAAATGTTGAGAAATATTCGTTGAGTTGAAGTATCGTCTTAAATCATGGCAAGTATGGATGCTCGAAGATCGGAGGAAAAGAATGCAAAACTTCTTGATGATAAGATCACATCTCATCAACCAGATGGTGTTGAAGAATTGACATTACCAGAAAAACTTTGCCGCTTTTACGTCAAAAGACCGAAGCTAGCATTTGGTAAGATGCTTCATATCATTGAAGAAATATTTGTTTTCCTATCTTTATAAGTATCTGCAAATTGACTTTTTGTATTCCAGGCACTTGAGATTATTTGATCAATACGTGTTTTTGAAATAACTTTGGAAATAGCATTAAAAACCGGGTAACATATGTGGAAACAATATCAGCATAGTTTCATAACAGTAGCGATCCATTAACTCAGTAGCTCTTTATAATAACTGGACAAAATCTCTATGATTATGGGAGATACTAAACTATTCAAGGATCCTTCCTGGAGATGCAAATGATATTGTTGCTTGATCCTACTGCTCTCTTACTCAGCATTACTTGTGATTATTGTTTGAATCAATCAAAGAACAAGCGCTGTTTCTTGGTATCCTCCGTCAAATTGTTGTGAAAGCTTATGCGATCCGATTGTATGGGTAAAGTAGACAAAGAAATTTGAGAAGACTTCGAAGAATCCAACAGTGACTTGCAGCACACCTACAGAAGAACTTAATGTTATGGGGCAAAACGTAGTCTCTTAGCAGTAAAATGCACGATGAATGACAAAAATTAACTGGTTTGACGTCGACTTGCAAGCCACATAACAAAACAAAACATAACATAACATAGCATAGCATAGCATAACACAACACAGCACAACATAACATAACAAACATAACATAACATAACATAACATAACATAACATAACATAACATAACATAACATAACATAAAATAACATAACATAACATAACATAACATAACATAACATAACGTAACATAACATAACATAACATTTACTGGAATTTGATTATCGCAATGTGTTGCAGGAAATTATATAAATAACATCACCGACATAACATCAGGAAGAGATCAGAGATACCGGTTCAAGTACGTGCTGTATAGATAACCGTACCTGCATCTGTTTTCCATCTTTTGATCAGAGAACAAATGTTCATTCTGCTTGTAGCATATTGGAATAACATTCAAAATTTGCATAACATTGTTCGCATACGTTTGTGGGATCTTTGGTCTGTGGATATTAGGATGACAAATACCCAAGAAAGGAAATTGTTTCTAATGATGCAAAAAATTAGGATCTTATGCTCATCTTTTAGCAAAGTTTTCGAACGAATTTGTACCTTAATTTTTGTAAATGCCTACATTCCAAAATCCGGCATCAAACACTTTAGAGAAACATGAATTATGCAGTTTTCAATATTTCATATGCTATTTACGAGATCTTTTGCAAACAAAGTAGATGTAGAATTTTCTCATTAAATATGAATAATGCACATCAATTCTTTGGTTAAAATATGTTGTTCATATCTGACTACGTCTTTCACTTAGCATCCACTCCAAGAATTCTTATATTGAAATAATGTTCACCATCAGTTTCCTCACATAGAAATTCGTTTATGAGAAACTTGCATTACGTAATCCGATGATTCAAGCAACTCGCTTAATGCACGTTGAGATGCATGAAACATGTTGCGACAGAGGAAGGTTAGAATTATTCTCATTATATATGAATAAAGCATTGATAATTGATCAAAGATGTTATTCATTTCTAAATCTAAATCCATATCAACATTAGAAGGAAATGACTTTCACTTTTACTGGTACAAATGTCCCTTTAGAAGCCACATATTTTCTAACAAAACAGTTCTGACACAACACGTGTTAGGGACAAGGACAGCGTTAGAGAAGACAAATTGTTGCAAAAAAAATCTGCTGACCCCGCTAGAAATCATTGCAAAAAATGCAACTGATTAATCACCTTTTCCTTAAAAAATGCGTCTGCCCTGTATTCATAATTAAGAGATGTTGTATAGGATTCTAGTGCCACCGACGAATTAGCCAAAGATCATAAAAAAGGCAGCTCACCTCAAAAAGAATCTTTTTCAATGACTGATGAATCCTCCTTGCAAAAAACTAACAAGGAAATTTGGCGTCTTTTATACACATCGTTGCCTGCCTTTCTCAAGATGCACGATTCACAATTTTGTCCTCAAGGTGAGCCATTTTGTATTTAAGAGTTCATTCTATCTTGAGCTCATAAAAAGTTACTGTCCCATTCAAGCTCGTTCATATTTGCTCAATAAAAAGTGTTGACCCAGTTATGTACAAGCTCAATAAGTAGTGGCCCCGTTACGTTTTGCGCCTCAAACTTAGAGTAAGAGAAAATACTTCGCACAGTCCCTTAGAGTAAGAGAAAATACTTAGAAAATTCAAGCAATTCGTGGGACACATTCAGATATACTTGCTTGAGAAACTAAAGTCTGAGGATGAATTCAATATAGAGTGGAACGATTAATAGCTTACTGTTGAACTATAAGGATCATCAGATGAGAAGGCTGGCCCTAAGATCTAATGATTATAACATGATTCAAGAAAGTTCACGTTGACAATTGATCAAGAAATGTCAAAATGATTCTCTACGATTTTGATATGTTAGAGACCTTGCTGTGACAAAGAATTAGACTAAGAAGTGGATTTTTTATCATAAATAGCCCGCTCATGGCCAACATCAACTTCCATTTAATCATAAACAAAAAGTTTCATTCAATCCCTATTGAAATTAAAACAAAGAAATTACCGAGGACAATGCAAGTATCAAAAAGTCTTTGGGCTTCACTTCATATGACCTCAGCACTATTGTGTAATAACAAAGGGCCGTCAGTGGTTTGTCAGCAAAAATTCAGGACAACGTTAACGCTCAAGTATTTATATGGATTCAGTTCCTTTGATTATGAATACAGCGATGCTTATTCAGTTCCAAACATTTTTCATCAACAATAGTCATCAACAATGAGTAGACTCAAATTTTGCAGGGTAACAATTTCTTTTCCTCGTACATATTTTTCAAGTTAAAAGACCTTAAGGCCAAGCCAGACATTGCCTTATAGGTACACTGTACAAGAACCTATTTGTAGCGATCACGAAGAACGTTTCTGCCTCCAAAATAATGTAATCCATATGAGGAATGAAGAAAAATTCTGTGCCGAAAACTGATCGAGATTTAGAAAGTTCAGAATTGTATAAAAGCGACAGCTTGCACAGTTGATTTTAAATATTTAAAAGCCCAAGTCACACGTGCTCTATTGATTGGTGTGTTGCAGAAAACAGAAGATGCTTTTCGAGATTTCAGCTGCTATGAAAGATGTCCAGGTTTAGCGACCAGAAGAATATGGGCTTTGTTGTCAGAAGTATGTGCCTGAGTCTCTAAGAAGGGCAGAACTGTTTCACTAGATCTTTATTTACTTAACCCTATCTGACCTGGGTGATTTGTAACACTCAATGCCTGGGGAGGGGGTGCATTCCGCCCCCCTGTTTATCTTTGCTGTTGCTTGAGATATGGCAATCAAATTTGGCACAAAGGTTGTTCATTGTATAAACAATGAATTTTTGAACAATAGTTTAATTAGCATTGTTGTTGTTGTTGCTAGAGCACAATTAACATTATGATGTCATATGACGTCATAAAAATGAAAGTGTGTTAAAAGGTCGTAAAACTTTACTTTTCGCAAAGAAATGAAATAATAGATCAAAATAGATGTAAGTTCATAGTTTGGACTTAATTGGACCAATTAAAAAGGATTAAGAGAGATACAATGTATATTTTGCACAGAGTGTGGCATGAAAACTTGGTTACCATGGAGACAAGGCTAGAAATAGAACACCAGAATTGTTAAACTTTGATTGCTGTATGATAGAAAGTTAAACTTGCTAAATCTCAGAGGCATTCAGCAAACACGGAAAAACTTATAAATGAAAATGTACGAGGGGGGGCGGAATTCGCCCCCCAGGTCAGATAGGGTTAAGACTGATTTACTCGGCAGCATTTTCCGAGCGAGGAGAAATTTTATTTTTCACCTGAGAAAATGTCGCCTTGATGATGAAAACGGAGCGGGTGAGCGACATCTGACTGAGTATTCCGCTCGCTTGGAAGATGCCGCTGAGTGGCAATTAGCCCTTAATCGTATAGAAAAGAAGAGGTTTGGAGCTGCCCGACAAAAAGTTCATTGCTTAAAGCGAATTTTGCCCAAAAAGCTGTTTATTTACAAATTTTCCAATGCTGTAAGTAGGGCTTCCGTGCTCAGTCCTGCCAGGCTCATTTGCCTATACGTCCCACTCTTGTTATGCTTTATCGCAAGATCTCAAGATGAAATCGGTTTGAGCCCCCTCTTTTCTGTACATTTTCTTCTCTAGGGATTCCAACTCACTCAGTTGATTCTTCCCCCTTTTCATGATTTGCATATCATCAAACTTTTGATAGCTCTATTGAACGTTCTTCCTTTCTCCTATTTCTTCTTCAGTTCCAGTTTCATACGTGGATAGTAATGCCTCCCCTGGACATGAATACCGAAAAAGAAATATATTTGAGCAGACCAGAAGGAATCTTTCAATCTATTCAAACATGTTTTTCTTCAGTGAAGACTTATTTAACTAACTTTGAAAAAAAGATAGAAATTCACAAGTGTCATTACTTCAACTAGCAAAGCTTGGGGTACATATTTGCTTGTAACTAAAGCTCAGGCTCAGCCCTCAAACTAGCCTGCATGCATCCCTAACTGTTTCTTTTGAGATGAACTTTCCTGTTGAATAGGCGATTATGCTAAAGATGGCGTCGAGAAACTTTTTTTACCAAGATGTACTGCGTTGTTTGATCAAATTCCTATAGAATCGTTAAAGATTCGCAATTCGAACGCAATGTATCATCATTCAACGGGAAATTTCAACTCAAAAAAACAGTAGGGATGCACGCAGACTACTCTCACTCAAACGTGTACAATTTGCACATTATTTTGTTGGTAATAATCCTTAATGACAATCTTGTATTTTGTGATTCTTGATGAGGTATTATCCATCCGTTATTCACTTAATCGCATACACAACTATTTTTGTTGTGCTAAGAAGAGTTCAGCTTGGCTTAATGCTAACTGCAAATTCAATAAGTCCCTGGTCTTATACAGGCTTTTAATTTGCATAGAATAGTAGCAGATATATTCACTAAGTAGATTTTTTCCTTTGGGCTAGCAGAGTATTAATTACCCAGAGACTGCATGGCGTGTGCATTGAACGTCTGGCTATAAAAGAATTGAAAACTTATCGCGTGATCGTGTGGACGGATTCAAAGAGAGTTGGGAATGCTTCGGTCATCAGATGTTGCAAGAGATTTTTAGACATCAGACTGCAACTAAGCTACACCAGTTCTGAACTTTTAGTTAATAAAACACCAAATGAAACTGATAAATAACGCCTTCATTTTGAAAAAAGGTGGAAAGTCTGTGTGATTTGGTATCGCCCCCCAAATAGGTTCCAAAATCACTGTTTTATCAAAAGTTTGGAAGGAGACTGAGTCTCTCTAATGCTACATTGATAGAAGATGGGAGATAATAGACACTGGAAAGGTATACCCAAGGCTTACTGGAAAGGTATACTATGATTTTCTTATGCAAAGTTTGAAATTATTTGGATGTTATTAATCTGCTTTTAAATTGGATTCAATGTCCACACATATTTCTTATCAAATGTTACTTAATGAGCCTCCTGCTACTGATGTCAAAAGAAGCTTCAAAATGAAATCCATCCTGCTTATAACACTTCAATGTTTAAATTAACCTATAGCCATCCTTGCCAATAAAAATTTTGCTTCTTTCGCATCATGGAAAGTCATTGTGCTCAAACACTTGATTTCAGATAAGATGCTCTTTGAGGCAGCTTATCCATGAGATATATGCTACAAGTACCTTGATATAAGAGAAAATTCTCCTTTACTTAAGATGATCTAATGTGGATTGGGAACGGCTGATCTTACTGTAAGAATTAACAACTTGCTTTCATTTGCATGAACTTTACAGGAGATGTTCTTATCATGATATAGAATAGATATGTTGTGTGAGCTTAGAAACCTCCACATGCTAGATTCATCATACATTCAGGAGGCAAGCATTATCAACAAACAATAATTTTGCATTAGCATTAGCATTTGTTAGAAAGGCTTAGCTATCATTTGAGGCCCCGTTCACACTACTCCGTTTTTGTACAAAAGCGGAGAGAAAAACCTCCGTTTTTGTGAAAGTGTTCACACTGATCCGCACAAAAACGCCACAAAAACGGAGGTTTTCGAAAACGCTATCAAAAGTGGATATCCTTAAAAATGGAGGTTTTTAAAACGCATTTGATCAATGTGAACGCACAAAAACGGATGTTTTTCGCTGCGTTTTTGTTATCGGGCAGATCAGTGTGAACGCACAAAAACGGAGGTTTTTCGCACCGTTTTTGTACAGAAACGGAGCAGTGTGAACGGTAGCCTCGATGCAACAAAAACCGACACTAAAAAAACGGAGTAGTGTGAACGGGGCTTGAGTTGTATGTAGTTCAGGCTTTGTTCCTGTGGGAGGCACATGCCACGTTGAGGTTACGGCCCAAAATTCTCTAAACAAGGGTCTTTTTCGGCAGATTTGCGTTGAAGATGGGTGGCTTTGGCAGAAATTTTGCAAAAAAATAATTATCAAAAATGGGCAATTTTCCGTCAAGGTTCATCATGAAAGTGGGTATGGAGGCAAGTCTTGGTAATTAGAAGAGGATAGTTTTCTGAATACCAGGTGACGGACCCCTGTTCATCCATAAATCATGTAACTCCTGGGGTTATGTTGCCGGGTGTTGCGAAAACATACTCCTATTTCACAAATCATCAAAATTTGATTACATGGCCAGTCTTCGACTTTCTTTTGGCAAATATATCAAAGGCCAAACTTATCTTTCCAGGAATAGCTGATCTTATGAACGGTTTTAAAATTTGCCAATTTGGTTCTTTTTAAGGACTTTCTGATTTCGAAGCAGACTGAAAAAACCACTGATAGCCATAACCTTGAATCATATTTGCATATGAAACTTCTAGTTTGGCTACAAATGTCAGAATGAAATACAAACTATCACTGTACACATGATTGATAAAAAAATCAAGATGTTTACTTGGGCAAGAACCGTGAGGGCAAGACTTACGTGGTAACTCTGGCAAAGCAATTCTGCTTTCGGCTTTAGTGAACGGGATGCAGTTTCGCATGATAACTCTTTTCAGAAAACAGTTAATTTCCCCCAATATCAGTCGGCCTGTCCAAAAGCGGTGAAAGATGTCTAGTCAGGGCAATCGAAAGATGTATAAATCGTAATGCTTTTGTCAATGCTATGCTGGTTTCACAAAGGCTGGTTCAAATCATTTTGTTGATTTCAGAAAGATAAACTTATCTCCAAAACTACTGGAAGAATTTTCGATTTTTTTGCTCCATCTTTAGCAAGGTAGTTGATCTACAACTGGCAAAGTCTGATAGAAAAAGCTGGGCTAGATTTCCTGCAATGGAATCTTATAATTCTGTTTACTTCTCGAGATCAAAAGGGAAAAACGATGGTCAACGGATTAGCACATACAGGAGGAACTGACTGCCCTTGACGAAAGTATAGTTTTAGATCTATGTTCATTGTGGACTCTAAAAGACATTGACATGTTGCGAATTCTCTTGAAAAGCTCAAAAGATTCCCAACGCATAGGTTTGTGAAGTTTCTAGTTACAGTCAATAGCAATTAATCAATAGATGAAAATGATACTTTCACAAGCGGACCAAGGATGTATATTGAGATCTGGGTACAGCATTCCCTACGAATCACGTTCATTTGTTTGCCAATGGAAAAACATTGGTGAACGCTGTTTCAAGCATGAGTTTTTGTAAGCATGCTTGATAACATGGAAATCTGTTGACTAAGTCTTATACCCTCCGTTTTCGAAAAGTAAACAGATATACAAAATTTGATAGAAAGAAATCTAGCCTGGCTTTTCCAATCAAACTTGATCAAGTTTTAGATCAAATTACTAACAAAAGATGGACCGAAAAACATGGAAGATTTTTTTGGAGTTTTTTTGGAGTAGTTTTGGAGATTAATCCTCTTTTCTGAAATCAGCAGAAATGTTTGAACTAGCATTTGCGCAACTAGCATTAATGGAAACAGCAATTCATAAATCTTTCAACTGCCCAGACTATGCTGAGCAACATCCTTTTCACCGCTTTATGTCGAATGATGTTGGAGAAATCAATTGTTTTCTGATGAGAGTAATTTTGAGAAACTTCATCTCGGTGTTCACTGGAGCGGAAAGTAGAGCTACCTTAAAGAGTATAGCTCAGAATACGGACTTTTGATTCGTCATTTTATATTCTTTTAGTTATGAAAACAATTTGCTATCATCTATTAATGTGTAGACGATATCTCTCATCACGAAAATTTTACTTTCTCTGTTTCTTGGTAAGAAGATCTTCTTCATGATCAGATTTAATGTTCACTGCGGTGATATTTTAGTAAATTTGAGTTTGTCAATGCTTCTAGTGATAGTAGAAATTTTAGTGCAGTTACCTAAATGCAGTACAATTATTTGACTATCAATAAAAATTAGATGCATCCCTATCCATCAAATACTCTCCTTGCTATGAATTTGTTAAAACTGGAAGCTTTTTTCTGCCTTAACCGGTGATTAAATGCCGTGGAGGTAGGCACTATCGGCTACTCGGCTTCACCACAGATGCGGCAATCAAGATCACAAAGCTAAAGATGATATCCAAGGAACTTGTGTTCTTAGTTTTCATCTTGCCTGAAAATTCATCTTCGTTTTCTTGTTGCAGGCGTAACTCTAAGCATCCAGTTGAGCACAGCCCTCGTCACTGCCATTCTTTATCTAATTGGATACGACATTCTGCCATATGACTTTGGTAAAGTGCCACTTAATCTAGAAAAGGATGCGACGAAACTCCGCGCTGATGCTTTCAACTTTGTGAATCAAGATTCTAGGATCAATCTCCTACCTACTACTATCTTAGGACAGAAAGAACGATCTTTGAGATACTCGCCAATAGAATTAGTCTTCAACTCCAAAAGTCCAAATATTCTTACGACAGCAAATCTTTTGGATATTGAGAGAACTGAGAGAGAATTGTACTTCAATCCCATTTATCAAAATTCAATTTGCAACTTAAATTACATGACAAAGAACTGCAGCTTACCATTGTCAATTATTAGGCTGTTTGATGGTACTTATCGACAACTTCATGCAGAATTGTATGATCCAAAGTTTCAAAATATCAGTCGTGTGTTGAACATTGCTAGCAACATCAGCATTACAAAAGCCTTAATAGCATTCAGCCTTGATGTTCATTCAACCATTAAAAAAGATACTGTTAGTGCCAAATGCATTCGTTCTGTTGTGTTTAATGGACTTCCTTTGAAAGGATATAAACATGCAGAAGACAGAAAAGAAGAGCAAGTAACAGCAATAAACAAGCTCATTCAAGAAGCATTTGCGGATACTCTCACTAAGAGATATGAGAATGGAGTTGGAGACATGGATTTGTATTACTTAAATCTGCCACTTTTTTTCGATGCTATTGACAAACAAGTAATATATGATCTGCTGCTAGCTGCTGGTAGTTTTCTCTTCATATTTTGCTTCATTTGGATCAACACTGGATCGCTATGGATAACATGCTGGGCATTGCTTGGTATACTGACAAATTTCTTCGGTGCTAATCTCGTCTACAGAGTACTATTGGACTTTCAGTATATCGGCATATTCCATGTTTTATCTGTCTTCATCATTCTTGGTATAGGTGCTGATGATGTCTTTGTATTTTTCAACACATGGAAATTGATGGAACAGAAAAAGTTTCCAAATCTAACGATTCACCTCACAGAAACTTTTCGCTGTGCTGCAAGCGCCATGTTTGTGACATCATTGACAACAATGGCTGCTTTCCTTGCAAGTGCAGCGTCGCCTCTTCTAGCAGTCTCATCTTTTGGAGTCTTTTCCGGTAAGTAAATGCTCGTAGATCGCCATATACTGTTCAGATGGAAGGTCGAGAAGGCACCACTCTGACCCGTTCAAACTATACTATTATTATATATAAAACTGATCAATTTTGCTCCATTCATTATTTTGCTTGCACATTTCTTTACTTTACACTGCACCGATAAAGGTTTGATCCCTTTGATTCGCTACAAAGTTGTCACTGATGAAGACCGTTTTTACCGTTTCAGAACCAGGCATGCAGGCAGGGAGCTCAAAGCCCCATTATTTTTGAAAAAATTGGCTCTACGTCAAGCATTGATCAAATTGGAGTAGTTTTCTTTATCGGTTTAAGAAAAGGAGCCCCCAGTTAGCAGCTGCTTTCTACGAAACAAGATTTCTTTGTGGATAGGAGGAGCAAAGTTTGCTTGATTAGCAGGAATGATGTAAATAGGAAGTTGATCAGTTGCACTTTTTTACGGATGCAAAGTTGTACTAGCCTGCGTGCAGACTCTACCGATTTCTTTTCAGAGAAGTTCTCCTCCAGAACCTGTCTGAATAAGGATCAGCAGAGTCTGCACGCAGGCTAAGTTGTACCGGTGTAATGCAATCGGGGTCTGAAACTTAAAATGATAGTTACGCAAATAAAAGCACATTATTTCTGGTATGAGATATAAACGGAATTTTCCAAACTGTTTCTTCATAGCTTGTTGGGAATTGTGATGGAAGTTTTAAAGCGAGACAATCGAGCTTCTCGTGACGTATAGACACATATATAAAAGTATAGCTCGATCCAGGCTCTTTCATATAAAAGCTTCTTAAAGTCTATCATGTGAATTTATCAAACTGTTTCAAAACATTGAATTTCACGCAATGAAGAGTCTGAAGAAGTCAACCAGGAATATACTTGTGCCAAGGTTATTATTTACATTAAATGGAGTGCTTTTGCAATGTAATGGAGCGATTTATAAAAAGTAGTTTCTTTCCGTATTCAACAGCAGGTATCTTAGGGGAATACCGATGGCATTCCGCCGGAGCTAGGAGGAAGCAAGATTCCTCCACCGGAATTCCAATGATATAAAGCTTCCGCCCTCGCCGAATTCCGGTGGACCCGTTATAGTCAGCATTTTTCCGGTCAAATACCGCTTCCGGACCAGCGTTCCGGCGGAATTCCATCAGACTGCAAGAACGATTTTCACAGGGGATCACATAGTGCTGTATTAGAACGTGGAAGTTAAAACTGCTTAACATTTTCAATAATATGATTAAATATTTTTGACCATTTAGGCAATGTAAAATGAAACACCTGGAGAAATGGCGCAATAGTTAAACAATAACCATTTATTAAATGTTTTTTCTTTGATAATGATTAATCTAATACAGTGTTAGGCGATACCTGCAGGTTATAAGTTCAGACTTGCCTTATAAATATTTATGCCTTCAGCAGAATGTCATTAATTTTTAAGAACTACAATCTATTTAAAAATTTATTTGTTTTGGTTTCTAAAGCAATTGCAGAATTTCAATGGAATGCTTTTTATCTTGCTGGCAACTGTGAATCCTTTAGAAAAACGTTGCTAAGCAGGGAGATCTTGGTTTTTGTTCACTTGGAAATGGCACTTTCCCTTCCTCGAAAGCCTAATATTTTCAAAAACATTTAAGCAAGTGTAAACCAGCATTAAAAAAGTTTAAAAAGGATTTGAAGCTGCAATGTAAAGCATGTTTACATTCGATGGAAATTAAGAAAACACATAAAAATTCTGACCACCTTTAAGATTATTTCGTTAAAGAGCGAATAGTCTGAATCAATAAATGAGATTTCATTTTCAAAAGTCTGAAAATAGCCATATATCTGATGATACAGTGTGGCAAGAGAAATAAAAGCAAAGTGAATAACTGGCATGTTTAACTATTTCTTTGTAATGTTTATGGCTCATGAACTGAAACTTGTCTTATGATTTTTCTTTTACCCAGAAAAAAAGCCCTCATTTAACTCACAAAAATTAAAACCTAAACGATGCTCACTTTTGTAAAGCGAGAAAGTGAGTTTCGTTGACATCTTTATCCCATATATAACTAATGTCATTCACTTTAAAAGAGGAGGTCTTGTAACAATTGCTTCCTCTTCTTTTGACTGATTACCTGTTGCATTCCCAATGGTCTAAAACTCTAAGAATCAATTTAAGTAGGGTAGGTGGTATTTGGTGAACCAATGAGAATGATGTTTTCATAGACTGATCAACATTCTTTCTTAAAGTTGCTGATTGATTGAAATGGGCATACATTCTTGACTATAAAATATCTGAAACCTCTGTCTTCATACATCATCAACATTAACCCAGTTTCTCTTGTGCCATCTCTGCCTTTGTAGACCAGGCGACAGAGGGGGGTACCGTCAAAGTCGGAGGAACTTTGCCAGACAAGGTGGTTTTGGTCAATTTTGGGGCGCTGATTCCGAATATGGTTGTTATACCAAAGGGTGTGGTGGCGTTTAGCCTCTATTTCAGTTTTAAACCTCGTTTTCGACGAAAATTGTAAAACCACTTATTGAGCTAAATTATGTATATGTTCTGGTTAAAATTGATGTTACTAAAGTAAATGAGGAGTGCTGAGTTCAAATCAGTTGACTTCAGGGACAAAGACAGACTTTTCCTTCTTCTTCATACCGAGCCTCGCTTTGAAGTTAGGCCATGTGATGTAAAGTTTTGTATAGCACGAAATCACACTCATTGCATTAAATTGATGCTTTTACTATCAAGTATATTCTGCATGAAGGAACACCGAACCTCTGCTTGGTTTTATTCAATAATATTCTATCAATGTACGACCAATCTTCAGCAAAGGGATGTAAAACATTAAAATGCAATGCTTACATCTAACAAACTACGCAAAATTTCAAGAGAAATTTCTATATATACAAATCAAAATCTTCTAGTTCTTGGTTATCAATGCTTGCGACATCTATGTCTTCTTAAATTAAGAGATCCCCTAGAATCTGACAGATAAGGTTCAGTTCTCCATTTCAACTCTAAATCTCCTTTGCTCCCACACTAAATCTGGATCTCGAGGTTGACCATCGCTGCTCTCTTATTGGGTTTCTGAAGTGCCATCACAAGACGAAATCATTTAGAGACCTACAAGTCAGTTCTTTCGTGGAAGCTGCTCCCAGAATAGTTCTCTTCTTATTCGCTGATATTATTCACCCTTCCTTTTGAAATAGAAATACATTATTTCATGTTTTCATCCTTTGGTATAGTCATCAAATGGTGGATCAGTTTCATTGGATTTGATTTCATGTTATATTAGATTATATATTCAGTACATTTAATAAGCACGGAAAACATACTTTTAAGCATAAATGGCATACATAAAATGATTAACTCAATACCTGTCGAAGAAGAAAGAATTTAGTGTGTTTAGCGTTGCCCTTTCCGAAGAAAGAAGAAAAGTAATTATTGCCTGTCAACACAGAAATTAGATAATAGCACGTTTTTGGACGGATGAAAACTGCGTCAAGCTTATATCTAGCACCTTCTTGCCTTGTCTCTTGCAACTACAGATGGGGGCTGCCCGACACAAGGCCCATTGTTTTCTAACATTTTTTTCCCGACTAAGGGCAAAATGTTGCCCGAGTGAACTGATTTTTGAAAATTTGCCTAAAGCTGAGGTTTACCGTCCCCTCGGCCCTCCCGCCTCTTACGCTTATGTATAGATGGAGCTTTGATAAAGTCAGCAGAAAGCAAAACGTACAGGATGTCCCTAGAATCTCGTTTATCAAAGCAAATCAAATGGGATTTGAAAAGCACTTTCGATGAACTAACTTCCTTTAACAATAAATCAGCATTTTGGATTCTTAAAGGAGTCCCATTGAGCACATTTTGAACTGACCCCATCTCGCATCGCTCAAGTTTTCGTGATTACAAGAATTACATTACTTTGAACGTCTTATTTAGTTTCATCTGATGATACTGGATAGTCTTCTTTACCTCAGTCTTTGAGATTTTCTGCAAAACAAATCGTTAGGAGGTGTCTGGTTTCAGTTTTCACATAAACTTGAAGCTCAAAAGCTTGGAACTCCGTGAATTTTTAGCAGATTTGCAAGATTCTCAACTCTTAAATTAATTTGAAATATCAGCAACATGGTTACCATAAGACGAAGCCCGCTAGCTATTTCGTTATTTTCAGTATGAAGTCAAACGTTGAACAATTTTTTTGGAACATCCTGTTCTGTTTGCTGTTTGCCGACTTTCCCAAAGCTCCATCTGCAATTGCTAGAAACAAGACAGGAGATTTCTAGTCATAAAACCCAACGCAGCATTCAAACGATCCAAAACTTAACATTATTGAATTTCTCTGCGCTGACAGGCAATGATTACATCTCTTCTTTCTTTGGAAAGGCCAATCATAATTTGCTACTATACACACTACAAATTCCTTCATCTTCAACTGGCATTGAATTAATCTATGGCATGTATGCCATTTATGCTTAAAAATCTGTGTTTTCTGTGCTTAATAAATGTATGAAACTGAAAATATAATCTAAAAAATGAAAGGTAATCAAGAAAACTCATCTATCGTTGGATGACCATATCAAAAAAGAAAACATGAAATGATAATAATGCATTGTTAATTTAGAAGGGAAGGCGGAAAATGTTGATGAAGCAGGAAGAGAGCTTTTTTGGAAGCAACTTCGACGAGGAATTTGACTTGCAGGTCTCTAAACGACCCCCCCCCCCTTGTGATGGCACTTCAGAACCCAACAAAGAGAGCACTCATGATTAATCTCAGGATCCTGAGGTAGTATATGGAAGTACAGGAGTTTTAGTGCTAGACTGGAAAACTGAGCCTTATACCCAGCAGAAATTAAAAACCTCTTAATTCAAGAAGGCGTAACTGTTGCAAGCATTGATCAGAACTAGGGGGCTTTGATTTGCATATACAGAAATATATCTCCTGACAGTTTGCGTAATTTTTTAGGTGTGAGTATTGCTTCTATTGTGTTTCACACTTTACTGAAGATGGTCGTACATTGATAAAAGGTTATAGGTTATTGGATAAAGCAAAGCAGAGGTTCGGTGTTGCTTCATACTTGATAGTAAAACATCAATCGAATGGAACGAGTGTGATTTCGTGTTTTATTCATTCTTACGTCATTTGGTCTAAGTTCAAAGCGAGGCTCGGTATGAAAATGAAGCAAAAGTCTGTCTTTTGTTTCTGAAATCGATTGATTTGAACTCAGCACATCTCATTTGCTTTAGTAACATCAACTTTAACCAGAACACATACATAATTTAGCTCAATGAGAGCTTTTTACGATTTTCGTCGAAAACGAGGTTTAAAACTGAAATAGAGGCTAAACGCCGCCACACCCTTTGGTATAACAACCATATTCGGAATCAACGCCCCAAAATTGACCAAAACCACCTTGTCTGGCAAAGTTCCTCCGACTTTGACGATACCCCCCTCCAGGGGCGGACTGGCAGTAGAATTGGGGCCCGGGCGATTCGGCAACGAGGGGGCCCGCAACTACGCGAGCGAAAAGTTTGCAGGGCACTCCCTTGGGAAATCTTTTGTGAACACACCCCCTGAATTGGCCTCAAATGATACTGGACTAACTTCTAACAATTTGAATGGTTCTCTATACGAGTTGCATTCTACTTTGAAACTAAGTGCGAGCGCAGCGAACAAAGCTGGGGGTCCGGGGGCTTACCCCCGGGAAAAATTCTCATTGACACACCCTTTAGATTGTTGGAAAACGCCCCATTTTGGAGAATTTACCATTAAAGAAGCAGAGCATCACGACTGATGGGGGTCCTCCCGGGAAATTTAAGAAAATGACTGCAATTTCACGAGTAGATACATTATTTTTGAACTGCACAATATACAAAGGAATAGTTTGATAGATTCTGGCAACCTCCTGGAATAGAAATAACTTTAAATATTCATCTCTATGAGCTTGGCTTTCACAGCCTCTTTTACTCAAAAATGAACGAATTTCAGCAAAGTATTACGGGCTGAAGCGCCTCGTCCGACCGTTTCCAGCAGGCCTGTTGCAAGAATGCAATTTCTTATAGCATAAGTTGAATGCGAAACCAGAAATCTCAGGGCCACCGTGACCTTCAGGGCCACGCCCGCTTCGCTCTTCTTGGTGAAGGTCTGATTCATTGCCGAGAAATGCTTTCATTTGTCCTTCCTCAAACTTCAAGATCCAACTACTTCCGAAAGGGAATCCGTTTGACGAAAGACCTCACTGGGAAAATTCTTGAAAGCAGAGCATCAAAATCGTCTACAAAAGGTCTTTTTGTCAAGTCAATTACTGTACATGTTTTTGTATCATTGTTCTCGTATAATTTTCATTTCATGCCTTAAAAGTATCATTAGATCACATTTCAGAATCCTTAAATGTTGAATACTTCTATCCAGGGCGTACGCAGCGCTGGAAGGTGGAGGGGGTCTGGGGCGTAGCCCCAGGAAAATTCTTAGCAACCACGCCCTTTAGACGGTCGGAAAATGAAGGAAACGCCCTTTTTAGCTATGCTTTGCATCGTAAACATGGCGACAATTATCACAGCAGGTCGCTTTGTCAGATTTGCAATGAGAGTTCATACCCATCATAGAAAGTTACTCTAGGAAAGTCAAGAAGAATAATTATTCAATAACGTCCAGACTAGTATATCAAAACACGCATTGCAAAGTTGCTTTACTGCAAAATGATTTGGAGCTGGTCCTTCGAGCTTGATAGGTGTCTCTTTTCGCTCCTTTATAATTGTTTAGTCGGCCGGTGGCATCATTTATGCAAGAAGCTTTGGCAAATTTCAACAGTAGCAGCAAATTAGGATCCCTATAGCTAGTGGCATGGTGGACAGGCTGAGATAACTTGGGATATTAAAATGATTAAGTGGGTCTGGGGGCCAAGCCCCCAGGAAAATTTTCAAGGATATGTATTCTACGATTCTACTTAGGCTGAGAATGCCTCTTCCAGCCGAGTTCAAGCATTCGTTAAAAACCCAAAACCTTTCTATGAAACTTTGACGAGCCCCAACACAAATTTTATTGCATTTTTGTGCTAATCTCGAGGACCATCTTTATTGAAAAGTGGGGGGTCCGGACCCCCATTCCCACCTTGGGTACGCCACTGCTTCTATCTTTTTTCTAAAACCTTATTCATATTTTAAATACCCCTAACATGGTCTCCTAGGTCACTGTAACCGAGTGTAGACATAGGCAAAAGTTGTTTGAAATTAACAGACTGGCAAGGGCATGAGGTAAAGTGAGAAGGGGCCCCTTCATAAAAGATGCCTTCCTCGATCAGGTCTTTATTGGGCCCCTTTGTCAAAAGCTGCTCCAGTTTTGTCAAGTTCTACATTTGCAGATTCATCAGTTCACCTATCAGTCGAAAACGAGACTATGCCAATTGGAATTTTGCAGTACCCTTATCTTACGAACTGGGGCCCACTTGCAATCTTTTGACATTTTCAACTGTTTGACAAACAAAGATAACTGTTGAAAGAATTATTACAGGGCCCTTCAACCAATTTTTCGTTGATTGAAACTGGTTGATTTGTCACTGTCAGAAAGTTCATCCAAAATTAACCATTTGAAGTATTTTTCTTCCACCACAGAGGGGGCCCATGGGGACCTTTGCTGAGGGGGGCCCTTCGGGCCCCAGCCCAGTAGCCCGACTGGCCAGTCCGCCCCTGCCCCCCTCTGTCGCCTGGTCTATTGGCACAACAAAGCGACACTTCTATGTTGTTCAGATCCTGTCCTTTTTCCATGGTGAGTAAAACCAGTCAAGAATTTTTGAAAGTAGTATCCGATAGTATCATTCTTCCATATCTAATTCCACCACCTAACATTACGATTAGCAGGATCCCCACATTCATTTGAACAAGGAACAAATCAGTCAGTCAAACACTATATTCAAGGTGTGCTCCTTCCTTCTAATTTTTGGGGAAAGGTTTGTGAATCTTACATGTCATATGGCACCTGGCAGCTTCGAGAGGTTTTCTTTATTTCAAAGAAAAATGCAAGCAATTTAAAGCTAGGAGATCCTACGTTTGCAAGTTCCTTGCACAAGACTTTATTGTGGGAAAAGATGAAAATTAGAAAGCAGTGGTTTCAAGTGCACCTTATTCAATCTGTAGGTAGATGAATTTCAATCATCGGCCATAATGGAGTTTCAATGAGGAGAAGTGTTTCCGTGCTTCCTTCACATTGAAATTTTTAGCGACCAGTTAGCATTTGTGCATTCCCTTTTACCAAACAGCTTAACGTCATAGACTGCAACTTTTGAACATGGAAAAAACAGCGTGGGACGTTTAAAGGACTTAGCTTCGAGAAAAATGTTGCATTCCAAATTTAACATTTAAGGGAATAGATTGAATAGCTATTGTATAGCATTTATGTTAGTTATTCAGAGGCCAAGGAATGCGAAGGAAGTCTGATGCATGATTTGCTATACTGATGTGTTAAGAAAGCAAACGTTTCCTTGAGGTTTATATGTAGCTCACTTGGGGGGAGGAGGGCGTACAAACAGGTCATCGAAAAGAGAAAGCTCTAATCTTTACCCTTTTCCAGCTTTGAGAGCACAATCCATTTACTGGCAAATGCAAATTGAATGATCCATAGTTTAACTGAGTCTCGTTGCATACGTAATAATCAAGGAGCAAAGGTCGTCGAGTAGTCAATGAAGAGGCACAGCAACCTTAAGCCGTTATGAAATTAAAGAATTTCGTTTCATTGTTTGGCATCTTCGAGCAATGGAAAAATTCTACCAACTCACAAGGTGGCAGTTCCTAATCATACATAATTCTATGTCATCTTTCATAGGTATCCTTGTATTAGTCAACTACATCTCAATATGCATCTTCTTCCCAAGTGTTGTGGTCACATATCACTATTTCTGGCAAGATTGTAAAGTTTCCTGTCAATCGTCAAAGAAACAAGATCTACAGACGGATGACGAACATGAATCAGCTCGACTACAGAAAAAATCCAAATCGATCAAACCGATTGGCGAGTTATTCAAATCTGTTGTTAGCTGGTTTGAGGGACCATTTGTTGATTATGTTATCATGCATCCAATATTGCGATGGATCATTCTTGCTACCTTCGTTTGTTCAAGTGTAGTTTTCATGTCTTTTGCAGTTCAGCTACGTCCTGACGAAGAGCAGGTAAACCAAAATTGGTAAATTACCCACCATAGGGCCCTTGTGGTGTGATACGAACCTGGCGAATCAGTTTGAACAGCTTAATACCTGAGGAACAGTTAAAATAATGATGTAGAGAACCTTTACGCAGGAAGGACATTTCAACAATAAATGCTTTTATCAATATGTGTCCTGGAGCACTGTAGCCCTGAATGGGTCTAATCACAGACAGAGACTTGACATTCTTATTAAAGGGAGTACAAAGACCAGCAGCCTTTCCCTTCGTTTGTGTTTGTTTTTGTGAATTTCATACAATCAGTTATTCTGGAAGCTGTGGAGAGCAAGTCACTGACTTCGCGCAAGGCATGCTGGTTTTTGTACTCCCTGTAAAGTGCGCACCTCTATGGACTTCATTTCCTTGCCAACCGTTACTTCTAAGCCAAAACTATTTTTAATCACAATTCCTCTAGAGATTGTGGTCAAAGCAATCATCAGCAGTAGTCAAACTAACATCTTTCCCCAACTTCTGCCCTGAATGGTCCTAATTTTGTTAAGCATTAGCAGGGAAAAATTTTACTACCAGGGAAGCCGGGATCTCCCTAAAGTTACTACACTAATTACACTTCAAGCAAAAGTTAATGGTATCTGGCTCTTGGCATTCTTGACAACACAAAACTTTAACAGAAAAATCTCACCCCACCCCCCTCCCCGATGGAGCTTTAATCTGCGTTAAGCTCAACTGTTGTGCTATTGCACAAAACTTATATCAAAGTTAAAAAAGCATTCAAAACCCTCACAAAACCAGCACACATAAACTTGTATCGCTAGGTCAAGTCACTTGAAAAGAACAAATTCATTCAGACCGAATTTTTCTCTATTTATTTTCCCTTAGAAAAATACTCATATCGGCAACAAAAATTGGCAAGATGTTTCGGTAAATGTTGAGATTTACGCTTAGAAGGTCGTAATGAACTGTGAAACGGGTTTAACTTGATATCAAATGAGTAAAAGTGAAGAAATACAAGCTGAATTGCTCAACCCATTTGAACGAGGAAACAGAATTTGATGAAACTTACAAGTCCACGGCAGACAGTATGCCTGAAAATTTTCATATTTTCGGAAATATCCCCTTTAACAAAACACAAACAAAGCATATTGTAAGGGAAGGTTCCAGCAAAGAATTTTTGCTGGGTATTTGAACATTTTACATCCAGTCGTCTTGCATTTCTTGTCAAAAGAAAAGCATGCAGTTCCGCTGAAAAGCAATAGGCGACAGTACTCTATGTCTCCTGTGTGAAATGTTGCAATAACAAGGCGAATGGAAAAACTTTACTGCCAGTTGAAGGGAAACATGCAGTAGCTACATCAATATGATGCATTTAAGATGAAAACTCAAATGAAAGTAGAGTTCACAGGTAGAGTGTAGTAGCAAAGTTTCCCACAAAATCCTATGCCCCAAAAATGCATTCAAACCTAAAGCATTTATCTGTTCAATTCATTGTTAATCAGATCACCGTTCACAAGGACTTGCACTTCTTGTTTAAAGTTTCAGAAAATGCCAATGTCACAATTTGGCATTGATTTTTTTGACAAGATGATTTCTAGGAATCTCGCAAGAATTCGCGCTCTAAAGACCAGGATCCGCTGGACGCAAGGGGTTCATACTATCTCAAAAAGATGTGTCTATATTTGTGAAAATTGCTGTACACTACACTTTTCTTGGAAGGGGTTAATTCACACATTGGTTTGAACATGAACGTGTTTTGAAACAAGCAGAGCAGAAACATCCATACCTATGTTGTTAATGTGTGTTGAATGCTAAATAGAACCATGCAACTTTGTCGTATATCAAGAGCAATTAGGAGGAAGATTTTCAGGAAGATTTTATCGTCTGAAAACAAATTTTATGCGTATGTAACACTGGTTCACTTCATCTTTGACAGTAGATCTCAAGAGAACCTTTAAAACATGATCCACTCATTATCATATGATATGTGTAGTTTTGCTTTCTCTGAAATTGCCTCCACCATTATTCCATGATTTTACTCGTGTAATACATGTAAAGGCTTGATATTAATGGCATTTCTATCTTTGGATTATGCCAGCAGTTTCAAAGCATAACTCTCTCGTAGATTCAAATTTGGAAGCCTGGGACAAATTGGCACGATATTCGCAACATTCGGGTAAATAACTTCAAAGAATCTGGGGAAGGCAACAATGTGATTCGGGTGTATTTGGTCTGGGGACTGAGACTGCAAGATCGTAGAAAATGCCATTTCACTGATTACAAATGCAAAGGAGAGACTGTTTTCGATGACGACTTTGACATGAATCTTCCGGAATGCCAAATTTTGTTGCTGGTAAGTACTGTACAATCCATAGCTGAAATAGTACTCAGATTAAGACACATCAAATGGAGTGTTATCGTCACATCATACATAGGCGTAGAGGACAGGGGGCTGGGGAGGCTACAGCCCCCGTCTTTGGAAAACTTCCCAAAACTTACCCATAATCGGGCAGAAATCGGTCTTCAGTTGGACAGAGTTTTCGTAAACAAGAGACTGCCTTATGCTCCTGACAGCATGCTTAATTTATGAATAAATTAATTCCATTAATACATCCATCACCTTCCTTGACTCTGCTGGAATCTACCATCGAAAAAGATGTTTATTACCAAAATTTTAGCTTAAAGACCTGCCTACAATGTTCCCTTCATTCAAGATTTTGCAACATGGGTTCTAAGTCACTGTATTAGGAATTTGAGTCGATGATGGAACAATAACCTAAATCAGTTAGATCTTTATCACATTAAGCTCTGCAAAAAAATGCCATGAATGTTTGCTCTGAATCACTTCTCAAAATTTCTTTATAGAATTTTTGCAAAAAAATAAAGTCATTGAGCAATAAAGAGGCAGAAAAGTTGAAAATTCGTAGAAGTGTCGCTACAGGTGAGCTAGAAGTCTCTTGCTTCATGGACAAGATGCAGACATTTCTGCTGGTACGTATGATGTTCTTCATTTGGGTATCATGTAACTCTGTGATTTTGCGTACAAACAGCCAAAGTTCACCCATCACAAGACACAAGATTGCTGCAAGCATAAAGTAATTTTATCTATGAACGAGTGTATTTTCGTACTTCGCAGCTCTGAGCTCTCCGGTTCAAACGGCTCCAAAACGCACGCCAATGCCAAAAACCCAGAAAACACAGCAATAACACAACTGGTTTCCAGCATAAAGCATGGTTTGCTAAAAGTCAAATTATCACAATTAGCAAAAACAGAAACTCAGTAAATCAAAGACAAAATACGAGAGAATACAAAACTATCGGCCTAATCTACCCGACACAAGATATTATAAACACAAGAGTTGAAAAAGTCAGTAACGTTCGTGAATAACAGCAAATCGATACCATGATGTTCGCATGCAAAACTACAATATTCTGCAATAATAAGTCAATAGATAAAAGTCAATAACTGCACACTCACAGACTGTTTGTTCTTGTCTACGATGGCCTAGCCATTCTCTAACACAGCTCGACGAACCACCAAGTTCTTTAACACAGCTTTGCAGTCTTGCAGTTTCTCAATAACCTGCTCTTCGTATTTGCAGTGCCTTTTATAAGATGTGATAAACAATAGTCCCAAAGGGTAAAGAAAAGCTTCTGATGATTCCCTTGAGTACAAAAGACAGGTCATGGTAGGTCAAAAGGTCAAAGTCCACTTTTTAACCATTCAATTCTAAACTTTGCACAATACAAGGAGAGTCTAACTGAACTTATATATCATTTTGCAGTTTGCTTTCGGCTCCATGAAAAGATGGTCAATGCTTTGTCCCCCAAGTAATCTTTAAAACTGTTAACATTGATTGAGAATGAAAATAACAGCCTTGGGCTAAGGGCCATATTTTCGTACCTTGTACGGCCTAATTTTCTTCATTTGATGAAGCTAAACTTTCAGATCGGTCATGAAAATCAGTCTCTAAGATTTTCTTTAATGCGCGACCCACGTGACTTATCCACCACACATTCTATGCTCATTTTATGCAAACAAATTCGGTAATTCCCTTCGAAGAAGCCTAAAGAATATAGGTGAGACCATAGCAATAAGATATTTTTGATAAATTTTGAAATGAAAAGATTTTTTGGCATCAAAATAACTTTAATATTTTGTTAGTCATCACATATGTCTTGATTGTTTCGATACATAGACCTTTCTACCTTTTGAAAAGAGAGAGAGGTTTGGATCGAGCCTCCGAGTCTGGTAAATTTGTGAAGAAAAACAAAAGTATGACTCCCGTTTTTTGGAACGATGCTTGCTGTAGCAAGAAGTTGCTTCGGATTTCAGAATATGTTTAATGGAGTTAGTCAACGACACCTTTGCTTGAATTGAGCTAAAAATGTTAGATTTATGCTGTTTGTCCCTTGTTTTCTTGCGTTCTTTGATTTGCTGATATGTATATGATTCATTGACATGGTCGACTCTTAAAAAGTGGGCCAATTTGTCAAAATGGCCTAAACTAGCTGGAGTTCTCATACACTTATACTCCACAAAATGACTTCAAAGTCTGGCTTAAAGAACTTGAGACTTGAAACTTTCAGTACAAGGAATGATGCTTTTCTAACCTACGAATTGCAAAATGCATAGCTCTGGCAACAACTGTCCTCTGTAGAAACAAAATAGATCCATCGCAGTTGCGAGATCTCTAGGCCCCATCAACCACTTTTTATATGCAATAACAACAGCTATCTAAATAGCGCCTCCTGATTGGTTGAAAACTAAATTCTCCCAATTTGATTGGAGAATACGGAATCAATCTATGCAGGCCTCAATTTGGTCCACTCTTGAAGAATAATAAAAAATCGCAGGGAAACAGGGGACGAAAAGGTATAGGTCTATACGAATGTTTATGCTTATACACTGGAAACTTTATTTGCCTTTTGGCTTTATTTCTCATTATTTTCGCTCATTTTTAGCTGACTTCGTAGTGTAACAGTCACAGCTAAGAAGTGCGAGATTGCAAGTCGAAGTTTGCTGTTTTCAACCGTTATCATTCGATTGAGTTCAGAGAAAAGTCATCAGCCAACAACGAATTAAAATAACCAGAAACAAAGCAAAGAGACCGATAGCACTTTCTTCGGTGTAAACTGAACCATTGCTAACTCAGTCTGCGTGAATTTGTCGACAATAAGCTCTACGAAAGGTCTTCTGAAATCCGAAGCAGTTTGTGGCCACAGCTAGCAGCGTTTTTACCGAGAACGGGGGTCATGCTTTTGCTTTCCTTCATAAATTTACCAGAGTTAGACGCTCGATCAAAAGCTCTTTTCAAGGGGTAAAAAGGTCTATTATCTTAAGATTCAGTTTCGTAATTCACAAATTTAGTGCAAATGGAGGACTGCCAATGGACGATTGCGCTAAAGATAGCGGCGAAGACTATTTTACCTTGATGCATTGCGTTCTTTAATCGCATTCCTATGCAATTTTTAAAGATTCGTATTTGAGCGTAGTACATCTTGGTAAAAATTCCTTGCCGCCATCCTTAGCGCAATCGTCTATTCTATTTGCTGCGTTGAAGAAGTTATCACAAGTCTGTACATGCCAAAAACAATGATTCCATATTACATGTTTAATATTACAAAAATCTCTTTCAGTCCGAGTCTAAAAAGATGAAATATCCTAAAGGTACAAATTTGTCATTGCCAATCAATGAAGAGAGAGCGAAAACTGTGATGAAAGCGCACCCAATAGTTTATAATGCATCTATGGTTACTGATGATTATCGACATTTCTTTGAAGTTGGTCTTGGTTTTTGGTTATCAAACGGAGGCAATCCGAATCCTGGCTACAGTTACCATGTGTTTGGAACATGGATGGGAGGCTCCATGGATCCTACCGCAAGACCTTTCTTGCAAAATGAAAGAACAAAGCTTGTAGCAATCGCTCAAGGTAATTATCTGTAGTTACCTCTTAATTAACGGAGAAAGGAAAATGGTTTAACCACTTACTCGTCTCATACCAATTTCGTAGCAAATCAGTTTAAACTCTTCTAGCAATAAACAATTGCGCTATTAGCTACAAAGGAGCATTGACCAATCAATGCTTTCTACACTCAGCATAAATATAAAGGCTGCGTCCCACCAAAGATAAGGGTTAGATTCTGCAGAACTTTCGAATGTAAACAATAGTTATACAAGATTTCTTCTTCTTCTTCTTCTTCTTCTTCTTCTTCTTCTTCTCCTTCTTCTTCTTCTTCTTCTTCTTCTTCTTCTTCTTCTTCTTCTTCTTCTTCTTCAAGCTGTTTTCCCTTTGGGGTCAGCTACATGAAATTTGCGGGTCCGGCACCTTGATCTTATTTCTCCATCTCTCACGGTCCATTGCATCTTCCTTCTTCAGCTTCTTTTCTTGCATATCCTTCGTCAAACAGTCACTCCATCTTATTTTTTGTCGTCCACGGCTCTCTTCCCAATCACTTCCATTTCATAAGCTATTTTGATGTAACTGTCACTTCTCTCGACATGCCCAAACCATCGTAATCTTGCCTCTTTCACCTTGTCTCTGATCTTTGCGACACCAAGCTCTGCTCTTATCTTTTCGCTCATCACGTGGTCTTTCAGTGAAACACCTATTATCCACCTAAGCATCCTCATTTCGGTCTTCTCCAACAGTTTCATGCCCGTCTCTTTCGTCACCCACGTCTCTGCGCCGTACAACAGCACCGGTCTCACCATGCTCTTGTACACCTTCGCATTCAGTCTTGCCGATATCTTCTTGTCGCAGATGACTGGTGTCAGCTCTCTCCATTTGCACCACGCTGCATTTACCCTTGCCGCCACCTCTGCTTAGCAGCTTCTTTTTTCAGTTAGTGTTGAGCCGAGGTACTTAAACACCTCCGTTTGCTTCAGCTGGTTGTTATGTCTGTCCACAATTTTGATGTTCTCTCTTTCCTTCCTACAGACCATTACTTCTGTTTTTGCAGCATTCACACGCAGCCCTCGTCTCTCCATGCAACTCTGCCACCCGGGGGGAGGGGGGGGGGGGTACTTGACCAGCTTTTGGACGGGGACGTGCCATCGAGGATTCAAAAACATACCCGTTCCTTATACCAATTTTTCCAAAATGTATACCCGACGTTATACCAATTTTTCAAAAATATATACCCGACTTTATACCAATTTTCCGAAATTGCATACCTGACCCTATACAAATTGTGAAAATTGCGAAAATTGATACCGTTCCTTATACCAAAATCGTGAAAATCTATACCGTTCCTTATACCAAAACCGTGAAAATCGATACCCTTCCCGATGGCACGTCCCCGTACCCAAAATATGTATAGTACCCCCCCCCCGGGCTCTGCCACTTCCAAACATCCTACTGCAAGCTCTTCTCGTCATCGGCACGGATCACTAGATCATCCGCGTACAACATCTCCCATGGCAGGCCTCTTCGCGTTTTCGGCCTCATGGCAGGAAAAGTATTAAGTTAGATTTTTTGCAGCTCCTATCCTGAAGAACTAAATGGTTCAGTGAAATGTTTCGCAAGGTTATCTCAATGCCTAATTGAATAGAAAAGCGGGTGTTTTCAGTTAATGTAAATTAAGTTGGCTGGAAGGATTTCTAGCTATTTAAAGCTAAATTAGGCCTTCTATGCATGCCACACCCAGACATGGGACCCCTAGTTTAACAGCCCTTCCGTAGCATAGCGAGTTGAGTTGTAACGTCAGGCATCCGATAGGTCACTAAACTGGAGTTTTACCGCAATGGCTGAGCCTAACTCCAGTCTCGGCCGCTCGGCCACTCACCCATCGCAATCCAGCGGTATCGAGTAGCCGCTAAGAAATAATCTTAATAAAGCGCCTAATCACCCATTTTTGCTTAGTTACACACTGAAACAGCAAGTTTCTATGTTGTGACATACGTTAGGGTACATTTCTAACTGACCTGGGTCAGCTTTTGAATATGTCTGTTCTCTGTAAAAGGGACTCCTCTTCATTGGTTTCATTGGTTTCAGGTGCCAAATATGGAAATCGACTGAGATATGCAGCTGTCGTTGTAAATACTTCCTTGACTGGCTCTACGTTGAAATATAAACAAGGAAACGATGTTTACAATAGCTGGGAAAAACTCGTCAATGAAGAGGTATGTGTTGATTTTTTATTTATTTATTTTTTGTTTTTGTTCTCATGATCCTTTCTCATGAATGTCATATCGTACTTAGAAAGGAATGTTACAAATAGATATTTTCACTTGTCGGAGTTAAAATGTGGATGAAAAAAGTTGCCTGCTTTTTAAGAGAACATAAGATTATTGATTATCATAAGTGTACAGCTTCGCTCTTTTGTCCTCTAATGAAACAGCCAGAGTTTGAACCAATGTTTAAAATAGGTTACAAACAAGAAAACATAAATTGGTGTAACGCACATGCCCGAGCACATGATATCAGTAAAGGAGAAGTACTTGCAGAGGCACTGGTTGTCTTGATGTCATATTTGCCACCAAAATCTTGAATTCTTGGTCAGGAAGCTAAGTCCCATGACAAACGAACACCAGGATAAGGTACTATAGTACCGAGTGAGTTAAAAAATGTTTACACGATTGGCAGGGTGTGGAATGAAAAGTATGTAGCCGATATTAGAGTACAGAATGCTTGTCTATCAATCAAGGGCCAATTTAGATGTGGAGAATTTTGTTTGAAAAAAATCGCTCTTCAAAAGGCCCAAAAGTCGGAAAAATGTCCGTAAATGGCATTTATGGTATCTAGGATACCATGTTCCCCATGATTTATTTGCTACAGAAAATACAATTCTTATTCTAAAATTGACTATTGAATTGAACTTAAATCTTAATGCAAAATAAATCATGGGGGTGGAATTCTTGACTCTGATGCGAACCCGTTTTTTCCCAGGCATTTTTTCTCATTTTTAGGTCTAAATGATGAGTGATTTTAGGAAACAAAATTAGCGCATCTAAGTTAGCCTTTGAAAGATCGATTAACTCTTAGTTTTGACTATCAGACACACACCTTTTATTCCATTGCCATCCAAACGTGAAAACTCTTTTTGACTGAACCGGTAAAATATGCTGCTTGGCTAGGCTGTTAAATAGAAGCATTTCTAAAATTGACAATTGCTTATGAAAATTTGCATACATTCAAACAGTTACCTGGCATCATTATTTCTATACCATTATTTTTATCCAATCAACTTGATGAAATTCATCTCATTTCCCTCTGATAGACGTCAAAGATGCCTCGTCAATGTAAAAATGCATTTCAGTGCACGCCTGAATGGAATAACTGGCATTGGTTGAAAGTCCAATGGGTAAGTAGAAAACAAAAGTTCAAGGCTTGGTGATTCAAAAGGGTTTCAGCGATTCCAGTTATTTACAAACATGAATTATCAACCGTTTCAATAAAGGTAGCTTGTTTTTCTTGAATGAAAAGAACTACCAACATAAGAATCGCACGTTGGTTAATGTAGGAGAATTTTCTAGATCTTCTACTCCCGTCTTTGGGTGTCTCTCAAATCGTCGCTCGCAATAAACAAAATAATTCATATCTTTTAAAACCTGTCATATCAAGGACAACAACGTATGTCTTGCATATAGTCTACAGTTTCAAAAACTACATGATTTTCATCTTATGATAAAATTGGCTAATGATAATCAAAAAGTCAATCATATGGCTCCAAATTTGTGCTTTTCACTAGGCCCAGCAATTTGAAGAATGAAAGGTGAAAAAATTAAAAATAAACGAAAAGAAGAATGAAAGTAAATGAACTGGAAGCAATTAGCGAGATCTAACGAAGTTCTAGTCTTATTCAAAGCATTTTGAGGAAGATACCCTAAGCAGAATCACATAGCGCTTCAACAACGTGTTGATGATTTGATTCTTTTGCAACATCTTATCAGATCACATTGAAGGTTGGCATTTCCACTTTACAGTGATTTAACTAATTAGGAAGTTATCCGTAATGGTTGATCATTAATGATCCCTCTTCGCCGAAACCCTTTTTGTCCAAATAGCCAGTAGCGAAGTCAAAAGGCCATATCTCGATCAATTCATCTTTAATGAAACAATTATTTTGCAAGGCAAATCCTTCAAAATCAAACTGCAGAATTTTAAATCGATTTTATCTTCATTCTGTTGTAGTTGATTGTGTTTCAATTCCCTCCTGCGTCACTTTATTTCTCTATATCGCAAATTATTGCTAATAGTAGTTACATTACTTACCTTAGTCATTGCAATCTTAAAATCTTATGTTCTTCGTACTGCAACTTCAAAGCAGAATACCCAATGCTTACACTTCAACTGGAACAGTTTTTATTCAAAAGGTAAGAAAATGTACAAATATTGAAACTAGTGATATCTGCCACAAAACGAATTGCGCATTCAAAATGCCTATCACTAACTTTGAGATTTCAATCAAAGTTTTTTGTCCAGTAATACCATTGTCTCGTTCTCAAACAGGTTCTTCTGGTTGGTGCAGTACAAGGAGTGGCTATTGGTTTATGTCTAGCACTTCCTGTTCTCGTTTTCACAACATGCAATTGGATCATTGGCCTTTTAGCAGCGTTAACTATTTCATTGATTACAAATGCTGTAGTTGGTTTGATACCTATGCTGGGCTGGAAACTTGGTGTTATGGAATCATTGAATTTAACTCTGGTCGTTGGCTTGGCAGTGGACTATTGCGTACATCTTGCAGATGGCTATGTTAGATCAAAGAAAACTAAAAGAGTGGATCGAGTTCGTGACATGCTGAAAACAGTCGGTGTTTCAGTGCTATCTGGTGCTTGCACAACATTAGGAGCTTCTGCTTTCATGCTTGGATCTCAAATAATCTTCTTCTTCCAGTTTGGAATCTTCATGTTTTGCACTGTTGGATTTTCTATAATCTTCGCCCTCGGATTTTTCACTGTCATGGTTGGACTAATCGGACCAGAGGGTGACCGAGGCTCATTAAAGCACTTCATTACATGTTTTCTGCCAAGAGCAGACGCTAATTCAAGTCAAAATCAGTTCTCAGTACAAGAATTCTGTGACGTAAAATCGGGATGCAGTAAGACAAGTGGAGCATCTGCAATGCAATGCGAAGAAAGTAATGACCAGTGTGTCACTCCTACGGCAATAAGGAATATCAGAATCAATGCAGACTCTAATGGTGGTAGTTATTTGGCAAAAGAATCTTGCCTTTAAGCCTTTGGTAGCTTTTGAACAACTGTTTCAATTGTAATTGTTGTAGAAAATATCGCTTAATTTAGAAAATCGTGTAAAAATCTCACCTAATTTATATTGGAATCCATTCACCAGTTTCTACGTTGAACAGGGTATGGCACGACATCTGTATCCTTACTCACACAGAAAGCACCAACAATTTTTATCTCTTATGTAGATCATACATCGCTGCATTGACAAACATGCGAAATACACTTGGTATAATTGTTAATAAGACACGGGTTATTCATAAAACTTCGGGTATTCCACGCCAATGTGGTAGGTCGGCATTACAAAAGCTGTATCTGTTATGGACTGGAAGTGTACTCTACGAGATTTCTTTGTGGATAAGGGTTCCATCTCTGTTCAAACAATGATCTGATAAAAATAGATGGAGTAGATCCTCTCGCTATCAAATCGTCTTTCGAAATATTCGTCATGGATATTATCAATTTTCTTACATTTTCACATGAAGTGTGCTTCATCGAAGTTCTTTCAGTGGGCAGGATGGGTCACAAGAGAATGAATTTGAAACATCGTACTTTTAGGAAAAAGAAACCAATTTATGAAATTTCAAATGAGCTGTCTAAAGGACAAGTTTCAATGGATGAAGCAGACAATTTAATCGAGATTCAAACTTGATGATCTTCAAATCAATTTTTTAGGCAGATGTGCTATCTATCTCTCATAAAAATCAATTTTCAAAGACAAATCGTTTCCACATTTAGAACAGGTACGATTCGATTTCATGCGGGCATGGGGACTTATCGTACAGCATATTGACATTCCAACTGGTCCCTGGATATTAGAAAGTAAATGCAATAGGCAAGAATTTCGAGCTTCTAGTGATTCGGCTAAGACTGTACTGAGGAAGGCAAAATATTGGTACAAATTGCACATTGAAGCGTAAAGTAATGGGCGAAAAATCATGATTTAATGCTAGAAATTAAGTTAAACCTTCAGTAACGCAGAAAAGCCATAGTGTCAAACATTTGACACTTTAAAGGGTCTGTTTCATCCAGCATTCCTTGCACGTGTCGTCTCTTGGCTAGCCTTTGTTTGTCGCCATTTTCATGGCCCATGAAAATGGCGACAACAAAGGCAAACCAAGAAACGACACGTGCAAGGCATGCTGGATGAAACAGACCCTTTAACGGCTTTAATTTTGCATTTCCATTGTTCAAACTGTTGATACATATATTGACTCGATTATTGGTGTGTAGTCAGTTTTAATGTTGACCAGCTGCTACCTAGATGATGTGTTACTTTAAAGCAATGAACTTCAGATGTTAGAAATTAGAAATTCAAAAGATAATTATTAATTGTAAATAGACAAAGCAATAACTGTTTTCCTCTATGAATCAAAGTGAAAGATGTAGACAAAGATTATGCGTTCTCGCGATGCCTGAACAGTTTACAAACGCTTGAAAAGTTGACGCTAACGAACTCGTTGCAATTTCCCAACAATAAAGATATCCTGTTCCCTGACTATTGGAAGATAGCAAGGGTTGCACCAGTATTTAAGGATGGTCCTGCCGATGAAAGCTCTAAGTATCGCCCAATTTCTGTTCTACTGGTTGTCTCTCGCCTTTTTGAGAAACTAATTTGTGACCAGCTGTACCACTACCTAGATTCGAATAAACTCATTTTCGGTAAACGATCAGCTTACAGACAGTTGCATTCTGTTCTGTCGTGTTTGCTTTAGTAGGCTGTTTTAGCAGCAAGACGCGGACGTCTTTGAAAACGCAGCTACTTTTTTATGTTTTTAGAGCATTCTAATTTTCCAGGCTTTTCCCTTCTAGAAAGCTGCTCACAGACAGGCAAAGAACAGTTTGCATTCTTGCATTTCCATCATTTGTGAATGTGCTCATATCGCATTTGCTTCCCTTCTCGACGTCCTATTTTTGCAGTGCGGCCTTCAAAAGTATACTTTTCAGGTTGTCAATTTCAGACTAGAACGTACAATTCGTCTCTCGAGACTCGTAAAAGGTTTTCGAAGTTGATTTCACTTTGTAATTTACATCCTCGAAAAAAAGAATTATGCTGGCGTCTTCTTGATTCGCGTCTTCTTGCTAAAACAGCCTAGTGCACTAATGATTGGTACTTGAATTTAGAGGGTGGTAAGTACACTGCAGTTACCTTTGTGGACTTCAAAAGGGCTTTTGACATGGTAAATCATGAAATATTATTGCAAAAACTTGAGCTTTTCGGTATTCATAATAAAGAAATGAAATGGTTCTGCTCTTATTTAACTAATAGAAAGCAATGTTGTAAGGTAAATGGGAAGATTTCGAATATAAAATCTATAACCTGTGCAGTACCGCAGGGGTCCTGTCTAGGGCCTCTGTTATTTATCATATATATACCGGGTGTCCCAAAAAAAAGTATCCGGATTTGGTCGACCCTAGCGATAAGCATATAGCGTGAATCAATCCGAAATGATTTTCAAAACATACCTCGATAGCCAACTTGAACATAGATACCTCGTTTGTTGATATCGGTGCACTGAGGGTGAAGATATTAATCTTCAAAGGAGAAATTTGCCTCCACCTCCAAACCAGAGCTTTGGCGCTTTGGCCTAAGCAAATTCTTGAAGCTCTGTGAATGAAATCAACAAAATTTGAAGACGGCAAAACAGATGTGTTTTCCAAAATACAGTTCATGTGAGACCTACCGTCAAGGGAGCCCCGAAATCAGCTTCATTCATCTCAATATCGACAATTTATTTAACACTTACTATTCACCAGTGAAGTACTCCCTTGAGCATCAACACACTTTTGACATCGTCGAATCATTTCTTGAAAAGAATTTGTTATCAGACCTCTCGAGATCAGGTTGATCATCGCGTATCTTCGAAGCTGATTTTCCGGTTGGTCATCAACAAGAGAGGAGATATCTATTGGTCCCCAAAAGATCTCCAGACCTTCCTGTCGTGGCCCCCAAGAGATCTAATAAACAATTCTTTTCAAGGAATGATTCGACGATTTCAAAAGTGTATTGATGCTCAAGGGAGTACTTTCACCGGTGAATAGTATGTGTAAAATAAATCGTCGATATTGAGATGAATGAAGCTGATTTCGGAGCTCCCTTGACAATCGGTCTCACATAAACTGTATTTTGTAAAACCCATCTGTTGTGCCGTCCTCAGATTTTGTTGATTTTATTCATAGAGCTTCAAGAATTCCCTTAGGCCAAAGCGCCAAAGCTCTGGTTTGGAGGTGGAGGCAAATTTGTCCTTTGAAGATTGATATCTTCACTCTCAGTGCACCGAATTCAACAAACGAGGTATCTATGTTCAAGTTGGCTATTGAGGTATGTTTTGAAAATCATTTCGGTTTTGATTAACGCCATATTCTTATCGCTAGGGTCGACCAAATCCGGATACTTTTTTTTGGGACACCCGGTATATATATATCAATGACCTCCATCCACAGATGAAACATTGTGACGTTAATATGTATGCTGATGACCCAAGTCTTATGTTTGCGTCGGATTCGGTTACACATATTAATGACTGCGTCAATGATGACCTGAATAACCTTAAATCTTGGCTTCAAGGTAATTAATTGTCCCTGAATGTTGCTAAGACACATCGTCTTGTAGTTGGCAGCAGAAAACGACTGAAAGATATAACTGATGATAGAGTAGCAAAGCCCTCTTTCGTAGTAGGCGAGGAGAATGTTTCCGTAGTAGAAAACATAAAATACCTTGGGGTAATTGTTGATAAACATCTGAGCTGGGACGAACAAATGTCAGCAGTGACGAAAAAAGTTTCACGTGGATTAGGGATGTTACGTTTTTCCAAAAAATATCTGCCCGTTGTTGCTGTACAAAAAATGTACAGAAGTTTGGCTTCAGATACAGCTGGCCGGTATGGGGAGTTGCCGGCATCAATGCTATCAATAGGCTGCAAAACTCCAAAACAGGGCGGCAAGAATCGTCACAAACAGTGCTTACGATGCTTCTGCCCTACCCATAATCAGAAAACTTGGTTGGCCAAACATCAATGAACTTATCGAATCAGAAACCTTGAAGATGGTGTACCAATCGGTAAACAACCAAGCTCCCATTTACCTTACAGAAATGTCTGTCAGGCTGTCCGATGCATGCAAGAGAGAGCTTCGCAATACCAAAACAGATTTGGCCGTTCCTCGTCGCAAATCGACTTTCGGCCAGAACTGCTTTTCATACAAGGGTGCTAAATTATGGAACGATCTTTTCTCTCTTTCATGTTATAGTTAGCATCATTTTAATTTGTTAATAACAAAATTTTGTAAATAGGGTTTTTTAGTTATGCATGCTTTTGTTAGTTTTGTATTTATTTGCACGGCTCACTGTAAATCAGTCCTTTGACTGACGTGGCCACCGTGCCTAAACAATTTAAAATCAAATCAATCCCTGCATTCCTTTGGCAATGAAAGCAATTAAGATTTCATTCAAATTCAACCAACCGTATCTGAATGCTTTGAAATAAAACAATGTTAAAATGTAAAAACAATACAATCATCATTGATTTGATTGCCAAATGAACACAAGGAGAGATTGAGACCACAAGAATATATTCATATCTAAAGAATCGATCAGCCTCGTTCCAAGAGCGTTGCAAAATGTTACGCTTTCATTGTTTTTGAATGTTCATACCAGGGAGGCTAAAGGTGATCTGCAGCGAAAATTTTTATTGATGCAAATGAATAGCACTTTTGACTGATAAAGAGCTTCATTTATAATTTTGTGATACCTTGTTTCATTTTGAGTTATCCACTTATTTTGTTTGATTGGCTGATGACGTCATTTAGTTTACAAAGAGTAAAGAAAGTGTATGAGGCTGACTATGTTCCCAAAAGGAAATTGACTCAAAGAACTTCTCTTCAATTGACATGCCTTTCTAGGCATCAATTCAGTCCATGAGACAATTTCTATTACATTTATTCAGCTCAACTAAAATGTCTCCTACAACTGTATCCTTTCAAAGATCAGATAAAGCTATATATCAATATATCATTCCAGTAATTTGCGGACGGGATGACGTCATCGACTGAAACTTAATTTCAGTGGATAACTTGAAAACGAAATGAGATATCAAAGAAATTTAAACAGGATTCCGTATCATTCGACAGTGCCGTCCTTTTGTAACAGTGAAAATTTTCGATTCAGATCACCTTTAAATGATGCACATTGAAATGGAAATGCGAGGAAATGTGCATTGAAAGCACAAGGGATTTGGTTTGCAAACGACTATCTTTACAGTCTCTTTTGTTCATGTTTTCAATTTGGCAAATCCATGGCATAACTCCCTTTGTTATTGCTAATAGCTTTGTGCTTGTATGCTAAGTTAAAGCTGTTAGAAGACTGTAGTATTCTAAACGCACGCGCGAGCATTGCTGACTCGCTGAAGGTAGCTCTCCTTTCCACTCCAGTGAGCAGCGAGTTGCCGTTTTTCAAAACCACTCTCATTGGAACGTTTAGCCCCTCACTATTCAAAAAAAGTGATCTTGGGCCCATGGAAGGGCCACTGCCTGTAGATAATTGCCCAATTAAGAACACTGACCCTGCTCTTTAAATGCTGGAAAAGTAGTGGGCCAGTTCCATTTTGCACCTATCATGTAATAGAAGAAGGAAGCGAAATTGCAGAAGAGATGAGTCTCACCGTTTTTCCAACATTATGGTAAGTGGTGCAGTCACTCATGGTGATTATCAGTTTGCAGGAGTATGATGAACAATAGACCACTTTCACAATGACGTCACTTCTTTTGAAATACTGCAGTGAACATCACTTGCTTGTTCCTATTTCCAGTCAAAAAGGGGTACTTTTTTTTAGACACCCGGTAGTAGCCATGTATTATATCTTTTAGTAAAAACTTTTTTACTCTTAGCATCTCGTAGTTCTCTCGGAATTTCATTCCAAATTTCAACTGTCTCGTTTAACTTTTCCACATGCTTTTTCCGTTCAAAAATACTTGAACCTTGATTCAAACATAATTAAAAGTCCCTGCAAGTAAAATATGCAGAAAAGATCTCAGCAATCTCATATGCACTTTTCTTTCGATTACATCTGAGAAAACTTTCGACGCTCTCTGGAAGAAATGTGATAGGGGACTAAACTATTTACAGGTTGAGACTTATTTCATTCCTTACCCCCAAAAAGACTTAGTTGATACTTTTTAGCCATTTTTAGCTAAATGACTCGGCTACCAATGAGTCGAGCATCAATGTGACTTCGTTTCCCATCGAAGTATCTCTAAATTTTGCTTTGAAATCTAAATTTTGCTTTGAAAACAAACAGGGGCGCACATTCAAATTCTTTTTTGGGAGGCGTCGGCATGTTTTGGACCGACTAACTTTTTTTGGACCGACTGAAGGCATACAGGCTGTTCGTACTCTTAAGAAACCTTGATACAAGCAGAACAGATTAACTGAGGATGCTAAAAGAAGGGGGTCTGGGGGAAGGCCCCCAGAAACTGTTTTGAGGACACGCCTTCTACTTTGGCCTAGAACACCTCTCCTGATCCCGTGTTTGCCGCTTCGAAATAAAAAATTTTGCTATTTTGTACCAGGTTTCTTCACAAATTGGGTTTTTCAGGATAAATTTCAAGTAAACACCATTCTCTTAGAAGACCAGAATTTTTTCCAAGGAAAATTAATCGCAAACAAGGCAAAAATCACCTTAAAGTGAAAGAGCAGCCTCTCACACTTATTTTGTCAAAGCTTTTTGATTCGACTTTGCCTGTTTTGCTTTTACGGTGAAGGTTTCTCCTGTCAGGCCAAGCCAGGCGATGGTGTCCAATTTCCATCACCATTCAATTACCACCACCGACACCATGGCCGCCGAGAAGTTTCGGAGGCCCAGGAGCAGAACTGCGAAATGAGGCCCCATGCGAGCGTGGCGAGCAGAAAGTTTTGCAATCACGCTCTTTAGATTAGCTTAAAATGGCCTAAAATGCTTTTCAGAACAATTCTTGCAGTCAAAATGTTAAGAAATCTTCAAATATGAGGCCCCCTAGACCCTGGGGGCAAATTACAAACTGCTCCCCTCAGCGGCCCTGCCATTGTCGACACCCCAGTGCCAGACTGGAAACTTTGAGCATTTTCTACAGCTTTCTACTGTACATTTGGACCAATTTTTGAGCAAAAACTACCTTTGCTTTGTGTTAGAACTCTCACAATCCAATGATTGCTTTGCCCAATCGTAGACTAGGCACTTCTGCAATAGTACATCTGGGAAAATTTTTTAAAATGCCGTTCTCTACTTTGGCTTAGAACGACTCTTCCGATCACTGTCGAGCATCGCTTGTAAAATTTCCAATCGTCCTCATGGACCAACCACTGCCTAAGACATTCAGAAGTCGGACCAACTTTGGATTCGAACTATCCAAGCTTAGTCATGGACCGACTTTTCGTTTATGAGAAAAATTTTTGACCGATCCTGAAAACATTGGGGGTGTCTCACCCCCCCCTACACCCCCTAATGTGCGTCCCTGAAAACAAATCTTGAGCAACTATCAGCAGATTGCTTCCTTACGTTACGTCTTTTCTCTTGTTTATCGGATTGTGTAGTGTGAATGGAACTGTCTGATGTGTGTATGCTGTTTTATATCTTTGATACAGATACAAGAAGATATATTCTTTTTGTCTACATTTTCAATTTCCTTACATTGCTTTTTCCAACATGTCTACTTGTCTCTCTCTTTCTGGCCCTTTTGCTCTCTAAGAGTTATGCGTTCTGCCTTCTTCAGTTTCACTGCCCTCTTTTTTGTATAGTCTTTAACGTTTCTTCCGATACATGGTTTGTTTGCCCTCTTTGCTGATTTCATTCCGTTCTTTTGCACTTAATGTCCTTTGAAAATTAATTCATATAAAATATGTGACCATTTTTAAGGTTTTCACAACTTCCCAGAAACTTTGTATTGTCTTTACCTTATCAACAACCCAGCTAAGTAACCAGCCCAAGCACATTCTATTTGGTTGAATTTCGGGCTTCCTTGGTGAAAAAATGAAGAAAAACATTTTATTTCATTTTGAAGGGAAAACATAAAGTCAGGAAGAAAATCTAATACTTCCAACCAGTATTTTCCAATGTATATTTGCATCACCAAAATAAAAAATGGTCTGCTTTGATTACCAATCTTTCCTGCTATTTCCTTCAATTGCAAAGACAATTTTTACATCCGTACGGTAATGATGCTTTTCCTGAAAACCAGTGTTTTATCAAAAATCTTGACTTGAAAGGCCAAAACCTGTTTACATATAAAAGCGTAAAAACTGGTAGTCTTTTTAACAAGAATTTGACCATGTGCTATAACTTTGAAAGGATCATTGAGGTAAATATTCCAAAGTCTTGGCCTAAAATTTTGGTACCTTTTAGCCCTTTTTGATCACAATGCTTCATCTGACATCCAGCAGCACGTTTTTAATTGTGAATTTGTGCATTTCCTTGTGAGATGCTGGTCTTGTTGAGGAAAGCTGATGGACAAAGGCAGAAACACCTTTACTAAAATTTTTGAGATTTTGCTTTCTCCCTAACTGTCCAACAAATTTAGAAAGGTACAGGGTAATCACTCTATTATCTTGCTTGGAATATTTCATCTGCTACACAACACCATGACTGCTATTTGAAGCAGAACAGATCAGATTCATCAAATGCCATACTTGTTCCAAAGCTTTGGTTAGTTTGGGCAGAAATGGAATACTATGTGACAAAAATAGCAGCCTTCCCATTTTCTTTGCCCCCGGGGGGGCACCAGGGTTACCTATTGGGAGGGGGCCACAGCCTCTCAGTAGGAAGCATATCTGCACCCTAAGTTGGAGGAAATTTTCAGAGAGAATTTGGCAAAATGGCGTATGAAAATTGCCTATTCAGTCATTTTAGCCCTCCGTTGTTAGTTGCAACCCCTCTGTCGACAAAATTGGCAAGACCCTGGTGTCATCTCTGCATTGCTTTGGGGTCAAAAATCATATCTTGTACTGCTGCCCTTGGGCCTTTTCACGCCAACATTTGATGTTTGATCTCTTCTACGGACTGATCGTCGTAGCGCCGAAGTGCCAGCATTCACTTCAATGAATTAAAGACCCACTGCTAACCATGATCCTTTGTGCGCCGATTGAACAGCAAGACAAAGAGGATTTAGGCCGAAAAGGACTTTCAGATAACAGGAAAGTCGCCTTTGGCGCCACAAAGGATCATGGTTAGCAATGGGTCTTGAAGTGAAAACAGGGACTGAAGTAGCCTGCATGCAGGAAAAGGTATAGTCTGCAGACAATACCCAAAGAAAGAGGTATAGTCTGCGCAACGCTGCTCAATATCGCGTATTGTGTGAGTCAGCATTTTATTTCGATAGCAGTTTGAATGGCCCATTCTACTTATCGTCTATGTATTGTCTATCGTAGGGTACTTAAAATTCCAGAGTATTGTGTTGTAAGTTGCTTAGAGAACAAAGTGAAGTCTGAGATTTAAAGACCCATTGTCAACCAACAAAACCAGTGTTGTCAAATGAGTATTTACAAACAGTAACCTCCTTTGTGTAAGAAGCGTTCAGTCACCATTTTGTTTTGAAACGAGCAGTGACAGAAGAATAAGCCTTGCGATCATTCAATAGCCTTGCGAAAACTCAATGCTTACATTTCATGCACCATCATCATTTGGTATTCTGTTTTGTTACAGGATATATATCAGCTCTTGGTAGCCGATCTAGTCTAAAACACCACACCAATGGAACACCAATGAACACCAATGAACACCAATGAACACCAGTGGAACACCAATGAACACCAATGAACACCAGTGGAACACCAATGAACACCAATGAACACCAGTGGAACACCAATGAACACCAATGAACACCAATGAACACCAATGGAACACCAATAAACACCAATGAACACCAATGGAACACCAATGAACACCAGTGGAAAACGAGTGAACACCAATGCTAAAGGATAGGAATCACCGAATACTAAAAGATTTTTGATGAAAACATGTGGAAAGTCTTGAATGAAAATAAATATGAATTAAAACAGACAATTCCTCCTTAAGATTTACGAAAAAACTAATCTAAACAGAGTGCTAAATTGAAAGGTAGTACGTGTAGCTACTTGGGTCCAAGTTTGCTAGCAAGTTGCTGAAATTTAGTGGACAATCTAATCAAATTCTTATATTTTCTCATCTATATTACCTAAATCTTTTGTCAAAATTAATTTCCAGGTGGCTAACTAGATCTCGAAGTAGGTATATAAAAAAATGCGATTAATTTAAAACTCTGCATAATACAAGTTCAATCTTGAAGAATTCTGGAGGATTAAAAAGGTCTTGCAGGGGACATGCATCAAATACACAAGCAAATTTTCAGACGCCGCTGGGACACCAACCCCTATGCTTGTGTAACAAAATACAATTCGAGTCAGGGCTGACCATTTTGAATTCAGCTGAAGCAGGAAACTTCCAACCATGGTTTGCAATGTATCTAAAACGTTTGTTCTTTGGCCCATACAGTACTCATGAATCATCTGTGACAGTTTCTTGGGATGGGACCCTTATTTCTGTGCATATTAAAATCAGAACCGGATGAAACAAGAGTGAAAGAGTTATTTTGGTACAGGCGTAGCTTGGTATTTCAAACATTTCCACGGAATCGTCCTTTGGCTTTTTTTTCTCAAGGAGAACTTCTCCAATTCGAAAATTTGTGTGGTTCATATTTCTGTTTTACACCGGTATTTCTTTACCGATGTAAAGAAGTACCGGCACTTGATGACCGGTAGTTCTTTAGCGAAGATAGGCCTGTGGAAACAGAAACAGGACTCTAAAAACTGCTTTTGTTGACGTTCGCCAATCAAAAATATGATGTAGTTTTTACATGTTGAATATTTTACAAGTAACTCAAGAATGAAAACAACAAGGAAATCTTATGGAATAAGCCAACAATTTTTTGGTCTTTTCGATATATATTGTAACTGTATTAGCTGCGTGTGCACCAATTAACCAGCACCTGATGAGAAAATATGTCATCTTCAAAGTGGTATTATTTTGTCTTTCAGTAGCATGATTTTGCGTTTCAGAAGCACGGCGCTAAAATACAGCAAGCCATTGGTCTCATTCCTTCCCTTTCCTTGTTCTGTTCGGTGTTTCACAGTTGTGCTCGAGGTCAGCACATCAAGTGCAGTTGCAAATTCCTTTTTAATTTTGAATGCGGAATTGATCTCTGTGGAACAAACGGAATACGACTGTCCTATTCTAACCTTTTCATTTGTTTTCAAAATGGATTAAAATATTTTCTTTTGATATGATGTTGTTCGGATAACTAGTACCTGCAATGAGCTGATTCGAAACGAGCCCAGAAACGGTTCAAAGATTTCGAAAGATTTAATGACATTTATCATGTTTTTATTGTGGAGTAAAATCAACTACTTTTAGCTTTAGGCCCAGAAACAAGGAAACATTCTCTGTTTGAGCATTGGAAACGACATCATAATTCGCTCACTCAAAATTTGAGGTACAAATTAAGAAACTTCTGACAGAAAAAGCGAAAATTTCATTTATTCCATTGGTAAATCATTGGTGTTCATTGGTGTTCCATTGGTGTTCATTGGTGTTCCACTGGTGTTCATTGGTGTTCCATTGGTGTTCATTGGTGTTCCATTGGTGTTCATTGGTGTTCCATTGGTGTTCATTGGTGTTCATTGGTGTTCCATTGGTGTTCATTGGTGTTCATTGGTGTTCCATTGGTGTGGTGTTTTAGACTAGACCCTTGGTAGCCTAGCTTAGCATTCCTGGCGAGTAAGCAAATTTAGGCCAGACAGACGATTTTTCTTTATCAGAGTTTGAAATCACCTACAAATAGGACAATTGGGAGGTATGTTCTACCAGGTGAACTAAGATAAAGCAATCATCAAACCTGATTGTTCCACAGGTTTGGTGAACCATGAAACTGGTCGCGTTTTCTTGAAGTTGATGTGCCGAATCCTCGTTGTTCTGTTGCAAGAATCTAATTAGCTGAGCAATTTATATTTTCTGACACAGAAAAACATGTAACTACGCAGGAGCAACAACAATACATTTTCTCTGTTATTAAAAAACTGCTGAAGCACGCAGGGGCGGATCCAGCCCAAAAAGGGATGTTCGCACAGTGAGCACGGAGGGCGATAGCGAGCGCGAAGCGCGAGTTAAACGGGGGTCCGGGGGCGGAGCCCCCGGAAAAATTTTTCGAGACCACGCCCTTCAGACTGTCGGACAACGCCCCTTTTCTCAAAATGTCAAGGGAACGCCCACTGAAGGAGGAGGGTTTCTCCTCAACAAAAGTTTATTTCTAACATGGTTACTAACAAGGGAGTCGAGATTGAGACCGGCTCACCGAAAACGAAATTTCAATTTTCGGTCCAACTGATCTCGTGCTTCAATAAATTCAAGCGAACAATGAATGTTTGCCAATGGTACTGATGTACTCTTCAAACATAGCACTGGGATCTCTGTAAAAAGTAAGGATTGATAAAACCATTTGTATTTATAAAAACGCTTTCGAATAATCAAAATTGGTCCAGGGTGATCCTGCAATGATTCTTAGATTTACTAGCTAAAACTGGCCAGAAGAGATAATATATACAAAAACGTTTCGAAAATGACTGGAAAACTGTTTGAGTCAAACTCACGCTGTTTGGATTTTGGCAACTTTTTTTGAAATATTCAGTTGTCGAACTTGAACAAGGTTGGACTCTTCCTCCACGAGGAATAGCATCTCAGTTTTCGCTCGTAGAAACAATCTCTAATACAATAGGCTTTCTCGTTTCTCGTAGCAGTTTCTGTAGTTGTAGCTGTATTTCATGAGACACTTCTCTTTGCACCTAACCGAGTGTTAAATTGATCACAAATAGGAGGATTGCTACTTCCTTTCATCAGTTTCTATTCAGTTTCTTGTATTCACCGTAATAAACGTATTTTTTATAAGAAACTAGAAACTAGGATCAGGTTATAGTACTAAAAGTTTCTTAATTTCACATGCAATTTTGTCCATTATAGTATCAAAAAAGTTCCTTAATTGGTTTCTTATTTTCTGAATGTAGAATTATCGATGGGGTCACTGCCACTGCGGCAGATATATTTCTTGACATTTATATCGGAATAAACAGTGTTATTCTGTGAAGTTGAAAGCATATGGTTAGTGAATACTGCTCAAGAATAAAGGTTCAACGATCTACTTGCTATAATATCCATGCTTTTAACTTTTAAAGGTTTCTTAGTACTTCTCAGACATAGTACTAGAGTTTCTTAAAATTTTGGTTATCTTAGCACCAGTTTCTTATACAGTAAACCAGTTTCTTATAAAAAAACGTGTAGCATGACATCACAGCTATGACGCCAAAAAGTGTAACAGTATTGCTCATATATCCTCCCTCACAATAATGAGGAGGGAAATGCTAGGTAGCAAGACCTAAACCAAAGACATAACTTTGAAGATAACGTTGTAAAAAGTGCCACACACTCTATCAGTTACAAAATGGTTGTAAATTACTCATCACTTCTTTGAAGTCAATGTCTGTATCAATCAATCTAGATCAGTCAAAACAGGTTCTGAATCCCTTGGGAAGATATGTGCATTGCAAGCAATAGGGGAGTAAAATTTAAAAATACATACCCCTTGGGTAAAAAGTGGGCTTCCTATCACACTTGACAGTGTTAAAAGGAATATAAAAGGGCTCCATTTTTTATTTACATAATTTTGAAGAGCCTCAAGCCTAAGACATTCTTCAACCTTAGAAACATCAAGATTTTTGGTAACATCCTCCCCCAGTGTGTCACCAAGAGATTCTGTTAAACTATATGGTAAAGATGAGAGTGGCCTTTGGCAGAGGATTTGTGTGTTTTTGCAAGCTCTGTAAAATATGGATGCTGTTTGTAGATACTGGCATTGAGGTAAAGCTCTACTGAAGGTAAGGCTCTGAGGATCTGACTCATGTTTGATGTTCCAACCAAGGCAACGGGGCATGCATTATAAAGGCAGTTACCATTTGCATCACACCTAAACATGGGGTAAAATAAACTAATACTGTGATAAGGGAAACACTAAAATCTATGCATCATAATTCTATCAAAGATATGAAGCTTTAAAAGAAACAGAATTGTGTATGTTACTTGGTTCCCTTCTTTGCAGATTATATTTCATGTTCTAAAATCTTTTCTCAAAATTTCTATTGATACTTTTTGTCTACCAGAGACACCTTATGCTGACTGAAAAAAGGGTTTGTCAAGTAAATATCACAAGTCAGGAACCAAAGGCATTTCATACCCTGATGAGTGCTGGATGAAACAGATTTTTGCTTTCTATCATTCATATTATGATTGATTCACTTTTGAACAACCTTCAAATTTTGCTACTCTATTCATTCCAGGAAATTAAAAGTGCTATCAAATGGAGGGGCTCAACCACTTATGATCTATTAAAGAGATTTCCTTTCCAAATAATTATCTGAAGAACCTCATTTGAGTTTCTTAGATTGTAGAGAGTTATCCTTTCAATTCATTGTTTTAAAGGTCCCATTTCAATAATAATTCAATAATTAACCTCTAGTTCATGCCTATGCAGTAAGAAAACTTGAGAAACTTGCAGGTATGAAATATCTTTAAGCTCCAGGAGGCACTTTTAAGCACTCTTGGGGTGGTAAAAATGCCTCCTGCAACAGGGAAAGAACATTTTAAATGATGCCTGCCCTTAAACCCTATTTGTTGGCAATTTCAACTGACTGTTTTCTTTTGTTTTGAACTTAACACGATGCTGTTTATTACATCTGATGCTTCCATGAGACTGAAAGTTGATGGGTCAGGCAAAGTAACAATGTTGTTATGAGTTTTCTTTGTTCTGTTTATAGATGAGCAGTTACTACCACTGAAAATTCCCTTTAATGTTAAGAGACATATCTGCAGCGGTGGCATGGACTGCTTTATACTCCAAACATTTAATAAATACAAACAAACAGCTCAAGAAACTTTCAGTAATGTTGAAAAAATTTTCAATTGTTGCCTGGTCGAAATAGGCCTATTCCATTCTGCAACATTATAAGACATGTAATTCCATAACACAATTTTGATTTTGTTTTTGTGATTGAAATGAATACAAATAAAACATGGTAGGGGTGGGCTTAGCAGGCCTAATTTGCTACCCTGGGCCTAGCCTGGCTCATCCAGGCGGGGGGCAACCATCAACTAATCTGGGTTTGGCCCCTTCACCAATCAAAATCTGAATAAAGCAACGAGGAAATATTTATATTACACTAGATACTTGCTCAGTCGTCAGCTTCACACTCACAGTTCGTCCATTGCCCAGCTTTTTGGCGCCATCCCTGGAAAATTTTACCAGCACCAATTCTTGCTAGCAAGTCTGTAGCGTAGAATTTGTGTCCTCGTAGAGTTTGTGTCCGAACTGCGTCATCACTGCATATTTAGCAGAATAAATTTGTCTCACTTTCATGGCGAAGAGAGCAGAAAATCGAAATCGCTATCACTGACATCACTTGCACCACTGGCTGGTAATCAAGAATCAAATTGTTTTGGAAGCTGTTGGAACGACTCGCATTTTGAAAAGAAACATCGCCGCAAGTAGCTTAAAAACTGGTAAGGTCTTTCTTCCTTGTTCAGGGTTGAAGTTGTGGGATTCTTTCCTTGTCAGGTCGAAATTATTTCCTGGCAAAGTAGGAACATTCCCTTTCCCCTGCTAGTACCAATAAGTTGTACAACTGTATGAATCTGTGCAAAGCTAGGTGGCCTAAGGCCAAAGGGAAGACTTGCAAATCGATTTTGGAACGCCACATGTCAATTGTCAGGTTTTGGGTTATATCGGTTTTTCTGCTTCAGAATGTGCATAGCCTACTAGGCCATGCCATTTGAATGCTGGGTTCATATCGTGACGTGATTAGTTATTTTCAGTTTTTAAGCAGCAGCAATTGCTGTTGCTCCTTTGGTCAATCTAGACTACACAATACAAGAATATTTTTTGGTCAAGTCTACAAGAATATTTTTTTTGAGGTTTGTAACCGATTGCCAGTTGTCATGGTGGTTTCACAAGTGTCTGATTACCTTTGCTGTCTGATTCTGACCCAAATTCTTATTTTCCATTAACTAAATGAGATTGTTGGGGAGATGAAGTGCTGACCCTATTTTTTTGACCAATTGTGATTCAGCTTTGTTGACAGCGACTCAACGGCAACTTTGCTTATTGTTTTCTTCTCATGTTCTCAACTGACAAGCTAATTTGCATATTACGTCATTGACATAAATCGCTACTACGCATGCGATCTGGAGCCCTTTTTGGGGGATTCCTCGAGGCTCACAACTTAGCCTGTTCGTATCCCCAACAAGAGAAGAAGCAGGCCTTACTTAAGTACACAGATGGAATCTAATCGTAAGCATATTTCTGCCATAAAAGATACAGTAGCAATGTAGAGACAATGTTAAACATTGTGTTCCCAGACATTGCTTAGGATGGTTAGGTTGTCTGATCCATGTCAACAGGAATCTGCTGGTCAGAGATTAACATTCAAATCTGCTGGTCAGATCTGCTCTTTTCAAATCTGCTGGTCAAACAAGTGGTATGAGAAACTTTTACGTGTTAAGGGTAGTTTAACGCAACTACAACAAGCCTTTCATATTTTTTCTACTTTCAGGTAAAACAGTGTTTTGAAATGGTTTGCTTTTTGGAGATGCCAGATTTGATATTTTTCATGGTTGTTGCATTCCTTGACCATGAAGACATCATATCTGTCAAGCAAGTCTGCCGAAAAACATATTGCTTGGTAAGATCTGCAATAAGCAAGGAAGGAACGCTGTATGACATGAGACGCTGCATGATCTTGAGACATGTTCACAAAGATTTTCCCCAAATTTCAAATGCCATAACCAGGATTGACCTCTATGGCAGCACATTGTCGCATTTTGACATCAGAATTTTGCAACAGAGAGAAACGTTGACAGCAATCAACTTTGGGTATTGCCGTGACTTGGAAGTTGCATCTCTGGAATTTTTTTTTCAAAAAAGGCATGTGCATCTTGGCTTCATTGGCATTGCAGGACTAAGAATCAGTGATAATGCAAGTATTATTTGTTATAGGTAATTGTATATGGACTTGTAATAAGCAATATAGCATGTTAGACATGTAGTTGGGATAGCTCTAGTCATCTTTTAGGAATTGATTCATTCATTCTTAGTATCTCAACGTCTTCCTAAGGGGAGAACAATGTTGTAAGACAAACAGTGTTGCATACCAAGTCAGAATAAATTGATACCCATATCCTGTATGCTTTAGGTGAAATGTTTCTTGGCTCTGAGATTTAAGAAAATGTAATTTATAATTCATTTGTGCCAAATCTTAAAGGAAGTACAAAAAGCAGTGGCCTTTACTATGTTTTTGTTTTTTTGTGAATTTGGTACAGTCATTTATTCTGGAAGCTGAGGAGAGCAGGTTGTTGACTTTGCGCAAAGCATGCTGGTATTTGTACTCACTTTAATATTACTTGTATAGCTTTCTGATAGTTGCCAAACAGTATTCATTGTCCAAGTGTTTTTTTCATTGATCCATTTTTTAGAATAGTGTCAGGTTGTTTTACAAATAAATTTCTCAAAAGGTTTAAAAAAATTGTAGCACTAGGTATACATTTTCTGATGCAACCCCATAAATTATATAAGCCAGGGTCTGGGCTGGTAAACTGGAACTTTTGTTAAGTCTGCCGAGTGAGGCCCAGTGTTAGCCAAGGTATATTTCAAACTTGAAAGTGGCCTGAAGTGAAATTTTTTATTGGTGCAAATGATTAGCACTGTCAAATGATAAGGAATTCTCTTGAAAGTTCTTTGATATCTCATTTAATTTTCATTTAATCCACCGATATAAGTATCAGCTGATGACATCATTTTATTTGCAAGTTGTATACAATACATGGAAATATAGGTAATCTTTGAAAGGTTATAGTTGAAACATTTCAGCTGAACTGAATAAAGTAATAAAACTTGTCTGATGAATTGACACCATGTTTAGAAAGGGATTTCAGTTGACAACTCCCTTGAGTGGATTTCCCTTTGGAAATATAGAAAATCTTGTGTACTTCGTTTACTTTTTACAAACATGCTGACGCCATCAGCCAGTCATACCAAATAGTGGAAAACTCAAAATGAAACATAGTAGCAAAAACTTTTGAATGACATTCCGTATCATTCAACAGCACTATTCTTTTGCTTTAATGAAAATTTTCACTTCAGGTCATCTTTAGCACAATAATGAAAGCAAACAAATGTTTCCAAAATCCTCTAATGATATTTTATGGAAAGTACAAAGCATCCTGTATATGTAACATTCATTACCATCATTCTCAAAGCTGAAAAGAACTTTAGCTTAGTTATATGATTCAAGTGGAGATTGGTTGAGTTTTCACAAATAGCTCATTTGTGTAATTTGGTTGGTGCCTCAAATTGTTAGATTCCTCATGATTGCATTTAGTCTTTCTTTTATCTTAAAGGTAATGTGTGGAATTGCCAGAAACTGTGTAAACATATTGGTGTTAGACATGGAAAACTGTCTTGAAGTTGGTAAATGCTCATGGCAGCTTGAATATCTACCAATGCTGAGAGAGCTATCAATTGATGTTTTGAAATTAGGGCATGTGCATAACAATATTTTAAAGAAGATAAGGTATGATGAATTTATTGAAAATACTTTCTTCACATGGAAAGATCACATTTTGTGGCCTTACTGTAACTGATTTTGAATCCTTTCTTTTGTTGTTTAAATGTTTTGAAAGCAAGAACAACTTGGCAGGTCATTTACAGCATTCATAGAGGGAATTCAAAATATAACAAGTGCTAGTGCTTGAATATGCCAAAGTTTTTAAGTTGAGAGGTTTCCCCAGAATTGGTATGAGACATGCTGAAGGAAAGCTATACAGTCACATAAAATTGGCAACTACAATTTTTTATTTTTTGTACTGCGTGTTACATTGTGAGTAGCTGTGAAACATAATATTGCAATTATGAAAAAGCCTCATACTTCTCTTCTGTTTTATTGTTGCAATGTTGCGAATTTCCAAAATATGTTTTTATATACTTGGTACAAACAATGGGTTATCATATTTGAATAATTACAGCAAAAACTATCTTTGAGCATTATTTGTTACATAATCTAAACAGTCATGGTTTTTGCTTCAAGGCCAGCCTGAGTGAGTAATTTCTGCTGATTTGTCAATTTGAATCCACAAGTGACAACACTGGGTGTCTAAAAAAAACTTTCCTGTTTTCAACAGTTCCATGACAACAACCACTGCCTCTTTTTGAGCAATGTAAATGGTAACCTCTTGCTTAAAGGCTGACTTGGATGCATATGATTTTATGTGATTTTTTGTACAACCAAAGACCTCCAAAATATGGATTTTTCAAAAATCGCAGGCTGGAGAAGTCCTCGAAAAGTTGGAATTATAGTGATGGAGATATGTTCCATTCGATCCATGCTTTGTATCACAGGTGCGAAGGTATACAACCACTTGTCAATTTCTTAAATTGGCATTCAAAGTCGGCAATGCACTGAAGTGTGGACCACAGGACATTGTCTTCTGTACTGTACTTTTTCAACATAAAGCATTGTGCTTTTTACCAACAAGACAGACATATAATTTTTCTTGGGTTCCTTTATGGAGTTCAAGCTCCTTACTGTTGGAATTTTACTTTAAAAAACAGAATTTCTGTGGATTTTGAGGTGCAGATTTAACAATTCAATTGATAATCAGTTTTTAGCTCTTTCTTGAGCATTTCAGGTATTCTGTTTTTCTGGAAAATAATCATAGAAAATCAATGCGCACGGATACAGAAATGAAACAAATACTCAAATCTAAGTTGAGCATTTTACAACTGATTTCTTCTTTTAAAATTTTTATAAAATAAAACACACTGATGCTGAAATAACAGCTCAAGTAGGGAAAGTTATTTTTGGGACACCCAGTATAAAATGCTTACTCACATGTATTTCTTTTAGGTTTTCTGTTGTATGCTTTCCCCGGCTGTACTTGAACTTTACTTTAAGAAAGAAAGAGACATTTTTTCCATCCCCAAAAAGGAACGCTTTTAAGTGTGGTCAGAGAAAATAGAAAAACGACAAGAAATGCAATGCACTTAAGCATTTTTACAATTTCTTTGATATTTCGATGCCAAGTGTGATCAGTCAAAACTACCGCATGAGAAGTAATTGATCATGTTACTCCCTCCAGAAGAGTTTTTCAATAAAAAGTTGTTTTATTATATATATTGTTAAATTGGAAAGTCACATCACATAGTTTTGAAGTGATTCAGGTTTTAGTTACAACCCTCATTTCCATTTGTGTAACGAGGTATTTTTTACAAGTCCTTTACATTTCAGGGCTCTGGAAATTGTTGGTCCTGGAAGAATATCTGCTGAGTTTCAAGCTGGCAGCACTGTGTGTATCTCAGTGGTGAATGTTTCCTTCGATATTAACGGTATTGATGTGTTTTTTGGGAAGATTCCCAACTTGATGAAAGTTAACATTTGGGACTGTGATCCAAGGATAAAGACCTTGGTAAAAACCCAAAGACCTCACATAGAGATTACAGAATGTGCCACCAGTATTTTAAGTTCAGTAGTTGATTTTCAACAGAAATGAGCTCCCTTATCAGAGGCCTTGTTTCATACAATATGTTTCAAAATTCCCTGAGCTATTGTCACATCTCTTTACAATGAATTCCACAAATGGGGGTTTCTAATTTAAGAACCAAAGAACCAAGAACCAAGCCAACCTCATCCAAGAACTAGAGGTAACATACTGTAAATACACTAATTGAAGAACCGGAATTCAAGAACCAGCTTTTGACATGCTAATTCAAGAACCAGAATTTAAGGATCAAATGTAGATACATTCATCTAAAGAATTAGATTTTAGCAATAAAATTTACACAGGGGTCCTATCGTCATCTACATATACACCCAGAAGGTAACAAAATACGACATTTTGAACCAATTTTCAATGTTTTGTGGAAAACAAAGAAACTTTTGCACCATCATGGACTGAACTTATATATTCCTTGAAAATACATAGTAAATATTTTGCAAGGGAGAAAAACTGTTCCCATGTTTAATTACCTGTATTTTCAAGGAATGCTTTTATATTTGCTCAGTTGTTGATAGTGCTAAGTTTCTCAAATAGCTACAAAACAGTACATTTAGATGTGGTAATGCTGTATCGTTTTGTATTCTGGGTACATAGATTTTGATAGTGTGTGTAAATTTGTTTCTTGACTGGGTTTATATATTAGGGTACCTTAAGCTTGCTCCTTGAATTCTGGTTCTGATCTGTTAGCTGGTTTTTCAGTTGAATAACAACGGCTGAAAGCAGCAAACCTCAAATTGTTGGACGGAATATTGAAAAGTAAGCATAATGCAAGGAAAAAGCATCACTCTAGAAGCCTTCAGTCTTTGTTTAGCAGAAACAAGCCCTCTCTCTGAAAACTGACAACTGCCAAGAAACATCCCGAATGAATCAAATCAATCAAATCATAGTGAGTCAACAGTCATCGTGCTTACAAAATAAGCTGAAAGAAGCAACAGTTAAACCACATGATTGTCTATCAAATCATGGTTACATTTTGAAGAGACACTGCATTCAATCTACGAAGCAAAACTCAAAATAGATCCAAAATAGATTGAATCTACCCTAATGTAGTTACGAGGGTGTCTTTTGGAGCAACATTTTGTCAGGTTTTGTAGACTGAGTGTGGTGTTTCTGTGTGTCTGCAAAGTGAAATTATGCTCTACAAGACTCTCTTGTGGTTTTTCATTCTTTTCTTTTAATTCATTTGCTTAAGCATGATGACGGTTAACCGTAAGTTGATTGATTTCATTCACTTCAGATGTTTTTGTGAGCATTGAATGTGACGTTTTCCAAAGCGAAGATCAGGGTCTCTGGAACCATGCTTATTTATTAGATTATGCTTAGTGTTGACCTATTATGTCACAGGGGAAGTACTGTTTTGCTGTCCTCATTCAATTCATTAAACGTCCTCACTCAATCTGCAAAACGAAGACTTATTTAGTCTTTTGGGTCAGTAATCTTATCCTTGAATAGATCCAAGATGGCGTTCTTACATATGCTTTAGGAGCAATTGATTAGTCCATCAGAATAGTTCTTGTTCTTGGTTCAGTGACTCATTCAGTCTGCGACGCCAGTCCCAATAATGTTCAAATTCTCCAGTTGAAAGTTGCACCCAGCCATCATCATACGTTTCTGCATGATTGTTTCTGTGAGCCTGCACGTTTTGCTTTAGCCATAATCGGAGGACTGGGTCAACTTTTCCCCAGCTATAGCGATCTCTCGTTCTTGCTCTTTCTTCTACTTTCCAATGGTCAAAGCTCTGTACTTCCTCGATTTTCAGTGCAACATGCCGGAAGCTTTTTTTGAAGGATTTTCCGTCCTTCTCTTCTATGTATATATATCGATCCATTGGTGGTTGAAGTCCACAAGCTATTAATCCAGGAGGACTCATCTGCAGCAGCATCTCAGCCTATTGGAAGAAATAAATGATTTCAAAGGGCTGGATTAATAATGAAATAGATAGACACTGTAGCTTGCATTCAAGTCCTGATGACTCGAAGCACGCAGAGAAAATATGGGGAATGTCCATTTTGGAAATTCCATGACAATGGTTTTCCCATTTCCAAAATGGAGCACATCATCAAATTGAAGTAAGACACAATTTATTATGTGATATTTTCTTCCATACTGTGAACACCTTTGTCATGTTGGATTGTTCCAATTGCTGGTGACTTGAGTCACAGATAGCGTAAAAAAATGTCAAATACTCAAATACGAATGCAACAATAGTTTCGATACATTGAACTGGAACTTGAAAGGGGGAAAAGGAGAGTTGATTTCACGATGCATGATGCAAGGGAGGTGAGCATGAAGGAACAGATGCAAAATTTTTTAACATGGGATTGATCTATTTCAGCAGCATTTGATTGTCCCTTGTGCCAGTTTATGCTTTAGTGAGCCAGTTTATGCTTTAGTGAGCTTCGCGAGTTATTTTTAGTCAAAACCTTTTATTCGACGATACTCGTGAATAAATCCTTGCAACATGAGCCCTAAAATGGCAGCAAAATTATGAATAGCAAATTAGTACTTACATCATCTTCATCATCACGGGGTTCTATCAACATGTTCTTTAACTCATCGTCATCAAGTGTTCCTGAAGAGGGGGTAAACAAATTCAATTTTGTGGTACACGTTAAATGCACTTGTGGTTAAGGAAGGAAACGCCTATGATTACTTCTCTCGGCATGCAGGATTAGAGATGCATCCCCAACTTGCTGGTCGCTACAATCGAGCATTTAATCAAGATTGTATGAAAAGATCGGTATTCATCATAAGGATGAATATTGCTATATTCCTTTCCATATACTTTCTGCAGATCAAGCAAATGAGGAGCATTCGTTAAAAAATCCTGAAAAGTTCTCAAAAAGACTTTTCAAAAAATCTTGTACGCTTTATTTGGAAGCGTGATGCAACCTACTCTCGTTGAAAGAGACAGTGGATTATGGGGAATAGAGCTAAAAAGGTATTGATGTATTTTCTAAGAAATTTGTCCCAAGTCTCTTGGTGGTACAAATTTAGAAATGCTCGAAGCAACATTACCAGCGCAATGAGTTCGCAGGTTTGGCTGACCTCTTAAAAATGTAGCAATACGGCAGGCAAGAACCTTTGTCCCTAAAGCAGATGTCTTCTTGATTCATGTCATTGTTACTGTGTTGTTACAGGTTTGAAAATTTCTACGAACAGTTTAAATATGTTGATGCTAAAACTCGACCAATAGGAATGCTATCAAAAAACGAGAGTGATATTGTGCCAAAATGTAAGGAAGCAGCATTCAACCGAAGTTCAAACTTTGAAAATTTTCATTGAAGCTTGTAGGATATAAAACCACATAAAAGGGATTGCCTATGTTATTTTCTGCCTTTTCAGGTATTTCACAGAGACAAGTACTTTCCAGCACAAACAATATCATATGAAAATTATATTGTATTAGATTAACAATACCTGTCCACAATGTGTGGCTCAGGCCATAAGAGTTGAAGCCACGAGCCATCCATACTACAATACTTTTCCGGATGTCTCTTGCATCCAGCACCGAGAAATCCATGGGCTTTTTTTCGACGAGACAGATCATTGCACATATGCACATGATTCCATTCTCCAATCTGTCACCATGTTGCACTGGAAGCGAAGAGAACTCTTCCTTTGATTGCATTCGGAAAAATGACACATCCCATCGATGATAGCTTAACCAGGCGTCTAGTGTTTCGAGTACATAGTTGCTTGCGGGAATTCCCAAGGAATCATATTGCCCAATCAGTCTCTGTTGAAGGTCGACAAAAACTATGCTCCATCTTTCTTTCGCTCGATCAAAGATGGGAAATAAAATCAGGTCTTTATCTTTTTGGATTGACATTTGTCGCTTGGTTGTTCTGAGGTCTTTGAAGCCCCTCAAGAAAAATCTTTCAACTAACGTTGGGTCAACAAATAAGACACGGTCGTTGTATGCCATCAGTGCTCTTCCGCAAACAACCAAAATGCTGTCATTCACACGATTGCCTGGTTTAAGGGAAACCACATCACGAACGGTTAGATCGCCGAATGTCTTATCGACAAGTGCATTTTCGTTGTCTGCTGTGACCTTATGATACCATATGTCACTTATTGGGTGGAACTGTTTGTCAATAGTACCACATGAAACGTTGTCATCTTCAACAATAGTCCTGACGATATTTTTCTCTGATGCGAGGTGTCCATCACTTTCTTTCGTTATCCGGATGACTGCAGATAGCGGTGTATGGAGGCATCGTAGGATATACGACAGAGCATCTAGTTGTGACAGTTTTGTAACATGAGGTGATATGCTGTCTATCACAATAAGATCGGCTGTTCTGAAGACCAACGACTGGTAGTGATCCTTTCCGTTATGAAAGAGAAGACGATCATCGTTGGCGATCCCAGCTGATTTTTTCACAAGATGGTACAACTCTACCACGTCTTCACTTTTGTTTGGTGCAGCAATGTATCCTGTTGTATAAGGGGAAAGTACACTTTTAGATATTGAACTGGCCATGTGAAAACTAACTTCAAAGGCACATCAAAATGGCGTAACGAAACATAACGATCATAACAGTTTAAGGCCTAAAGGTTTTGCATGAGGTTGAAAGGTTACGTTTGTGGCGAGCACACCTATCTAAAAACATCCCTTTCATCTTAAAGTTGCACACACGCTATGAACGATGGATAGATAACGAAACAATGCAATGTCTGAGTGTTTTTTTTTTTATTATGAAGGAGCGTGTGCTATTTTTTCGGACGCTTGTAGTTTTGTTGCATTAGTACTACCAGAGCCACCACCAGATGAACTGCACCTTTTCGGACCTGCTTTTCAAGTAATGATCAGATTCCTTCGAACTCATATTCTCGATTTAGGTATTTTGTCAAAAGACTTCCATTTATGACACTTCTGCACAAGCATAATGTCCTTTGAAAATCTGAAAATTTCAGCGTATTTTGGTGTAGTAAACCGTTTTCAAATGAGCAAGGAATTGGTTTGAAAGTAACGTGCAAGAAAAAGGTTATTTTGGGGCTTCAACAAGGCAGTATGTGCAAGAAAGTAGAAGGTACAATTGAAATATTACCATGAAAAGCTCGTTTCATCAGTAGGTCTACCCTTCTCCATAAATAACCAGCACGTATGGCGGCCCTTTCAAGAACCTGAACGTCGTAGTTACCACTTAGATTTCGCATCGACTCTAAGATGTGATTGGAGAGACCTTCGGCAGCCTCTGCTTGCAGCAGCCACAGCTCATCAGCAGCATTGTCCAGCTCACTGACTGTGAAGAAGTCAAATTCATTCATAGACTTCGAGGTTGTATTGTTCAATGCACATAGGCCACATAAGAGGCTTGTTCCTTGGCAATGTACCTAAAATGGACAAATTAAAAGGGCATATTTAGGAATATTCTATTTAAATGTCAAGAACTTTCAAAGTCATAAGAAATCGAATGACAGTCTCCAAAGACTGTGCAAGCCTCTTCTATCACATTTTCCTGGGTTATAATGCACGTTGTGATTAGTTTTGTAACCAAACCTTTGTAGGCTACAGTCTCTTACAAAAGTGTTGGACGCCAGCAATAAGCTACGTTTTTCAGAGATACATTTTCCTTTGGAGATATCAATGTTGGTTGATTTAAGGAGTCATTATTTTGGTGGATCTGCGTGAATGAACCTTTTGCAGTGCAGTCAATATTGAAAAGAGGGGATGTGGACAAAGTTTGAAGTATCCGACAGGGGTCCAACATATTTGCAGGAGACCAGGTAACGATCACCCATTTGTAGCATACAGAACCTTTTTGAACGCTACGATATCAGTTGATCAGTGTACCATAGTTCGATCATATGGCTTGCATTTGCAAATAAGAGCTTGAACAGGTACAAAAAGGAGAAAAAACAAGATTTGAACGTGTTAAGTTGCATATTTGGCTGGTTATCGTTGACACATTTCAGATAAAGCGAAGAGTTACTGTACATGTGTTTGGAAGAAATGATACTCAATATATCGGAGGCAATCCATACAATCGTGTACCTTTTACTTGGCGACGATATTTCTAAATACAGTAGAGACCAGCTTTAAAGAAACAACGGATTAAGTTCCTCCATGCTGCGAGTTTTGACCAAGAAATAGCTTATACGTAAGAACCACGTCAACCTGGCAAATGAAGCATGTTCTTATGCAAATGATTAAGGAAGATTGAAACACTTATGCAAACCCAGGCGTATGTGCTAGATAATTGAAACACATGCACAGTGGTGGAGTATGAAATGTCATTTACTTAAAACCACTTTCTAAACCATAAGGTCATAATTTTTGGTCTGTCTGGTACATACAATCACAACAATTTAAGAACAGATTTGATTTAAGAACCTATTAGGGCTGTCTCCCATGATGCATCCTACACATAAGAACCACTTTAACCATTTCTGTGATTTACAGAAATCAAGGCTCTTTTGTGCTGGTTTGTACTGTAGAAATGGGCGTACGACGTTCACATGCGGGGATAAGATCCCATTTTACGGAGAAATGAAAATTACCTGTATTTGCTCTCCATCCATCTCTAAGAGTTTGCACGATAGCTGCATCTGCATATCCTCGGTTACACCATTGCACAGAACACGGAGAATGTAGTTGCAATTTTCTGTCACTATCGGTGAGGGTGCATTTGTTGATATGGATTGCAACCATTCTATCATGAAAGCCAGTTGCTTTTCACAACCCCTAAGCTTGTTGCTGACTTGTAGCTCGTTTAACTTTATTTTCGAAAGCACGACTTTGTTCAACTGTTGACGTTTAGAAGCTTGATTCACGGAAGCTTTCGGTACCTTTATGATATGCATCTTCTGCCCTGTTATTTGGACAGGAAAGGTGGCATGCATAGGGGCACTTAGCAGTTCATCGATAGATATTTGTGGCTTTTTCTGTTGGTCCGCGTTGATAGGTCCAGGAGACTCACTCTCGCGGATCACTTCAGTCTTCTCTTCAGGCTCCGCTGCACCGTTTTGCTTGATCGATTCTTTCATTTTTGTTGATGTTACTTTTTGGTTTTTCTGTTTTTTCTGGCTGCGTCCTTTTCTTTCAGCTTTTTTCTTTTGCCTCGTTCCTTTACCTTTTTTCCTTTGCGCCTTCCCGTCCACTTTTTTCTTCCCAGTGTCTTCAATTCTGCGTTTCCTTTTTGGGGCAAGCTCTAATCCACATCTTGCAGCGAAATTCTTGGCTGCCTCTCGGCAACATTCGTGATGACAGTGTCTGTCACTCTGAAAGCATGAAGAACATGAATGATCCTCGTCCACTGCCGTCTCTGCGAGGTATTTGACGAAAATATTGCTCAAGGACTGCTTCTGTCGACGTTCCCAACAGACGGTGCCATACAGGAAAAAGGCAAAATTTCTTGTCTTCAGTGTCTGAATTCCTCGCATATATTTGTCATTCAACTCCTGTTTCGCAAGTGTTTCTTCATCTGGTATTATTGAGGAAAAGGCGCCTGTGTCGAGAAGGGAATGGAACTCGCTCATCATTTCTAACTGACGTTGCAGTTTGATCGGAGTCTTCCTCGTCCTATTGCCATAGAAATCGCGCCGAACTTCAAACGCAAAGTCTGTTATGGAGTTCAGGATCGACTTCCTTGACACTTTTTTACTTTTATCGTCGCAAAGTTTTACCTGGTTATGAAAGGGAAATAAAAAATATGATTTTACTTTCATGTGAGGGGCTAGTCAAACAAGAATTCACAAGTTTGGTGGGCTGTAGAGGAAAAAGTACGTGGTTGATATTCAAAACTCAAATGTTAATCTATCGTTCAAAAAAGGCTAATTTAGATGTATACCACATTCCTTTTATTCCACGGGCCACCAAATGTATAAACTGTTTTGGGTCACGCGATAGAATGTTGTTTACCATCATTGGACGGCTTCGTGTAAAGTCACATACCACTGACCACATTTACCACTGTCCACTGACCACCGGTCATGAAAACCACTGACCACTGATCAACAGAACCACTTGCCCCTGACCATAAGTACTGTAGCTTCTTTCAGAAAAATACGAAATTTCACCAGAAGCGATCAAAATCCATTCAAACTGTGGATTGTTGCATATACTTGTTGTTGATGATTTTGTTTCCTTGTGATTCCCTGGCCAAAAGAAGCATTATTGATTGGCAGTTTTGCCTTTCAGAGAATCAAAAATGTAAGGCACACAAAAGAGCAGCTTTTGGTGACAAAGTAGCCGAAGTTCATGACACTGGGTACCAAAAAATGACATGAAAGGATAACTGCACGTACCACGTTCATCTATAATGTGTTCTTGATCGTTTGGTGAAAAAAAGAAAGTTTATAAAACTGCAACCCCACCCCTAGTTTCTCGATACACTGATTTTTTTCCAGAATCTGTTCACAAGAAATGGTAGGCTCAGCAATTTGTCGACAGTTAAGAAGGCTACGAATCTTAGGTGGTAGGTGTGGTCGGTGATATGTGGTTGGTGTACTGGTCGGTGTGGTTGGTGGTTTACAACACGCCGATGAGGACTCTGAGATAATTTTTCTACGAAGATTCTTAGTAGCAACTCAAGCTAGGATTAATTTTTCTCCTCAAACAATTGAGGGGGATTTAAGATTGACACCCTTGTGAAACACATTTTAGCGCATGGCAGATCCAGACACTGGAATTTTGAATGCGCATTATATGCTGCATAGGCAGTCAATTGAATCATTATTGGAACAGATACAGGTTAATGTAAAATGATACATATACTAAACCAGAGTTGATGCGCGAATAATTTACCTTTCCATCAGCTTCTGTCGACAGCATCTCAACGTCATTATCATGAAGACCATTCATTGTCAGGCTTGTGGCATCTTCCAGTACATCTGCGCCGGCCACCTACAAATTAAAGCAAGGTATAAAGATTGCGAGATATATAGTTAGCTTGGTGTACGTTAAAAGGGGTTTTTTTATCAATGATATTGCCCGACGACTCCCACCAATATAGGTCTAACTAAAACCTGCGTATTGAAGTTTTCTTTTGGTGAGTTAGGGCAATACCCAGTTCCAGTGTGTAAATTCATAGTTGCTTGGAAGATTTCAGCTGAGGTATGATACAATTATGCTGCTTTTAACTAGCGATTTGCATACCTCTCAAATCAAATCAAATCAAATCAATTTCCTTCCTATACGAATGATGTACTCCATCATAAAAACAAATAACCATCTTGCCTTCTTAACAGTAATGTTCTTTGGTGATTGCCGTTCAATCAACGAAGGGATATATTCTGTTACAGCTTATGCCATTATAGCTACGGGAGTAACGTACGTTTCGAACAACAACATTAGACTCTTTCCTTTAGTCATTTGCTACCATGTTCTATCCAACTCTGCATATCACTCCAGTCTGATGTCCAAAGCAAATGGATGCGTAGAAAACGTTTGTAACGATACTGTACTGCGGTGGACATCATCTGCATTGCTGGAGGTATAAGAATAAAGACAATGCTTTCGCCTCGATCTGAACCCAAATTTTGCTACATTCTTAAGGAAAAGTAGACCTATTCTCTTTATTCAGATAAGAAATATATTAAAGTTACCTCTTCAGAAGCTTCAACTTCACTGGTCTCAGTATTTTCTAGCAGCACAATTTCCCCTTTAAATAAACATTTCTCAATAACTTCACTGCCTTGTTCCATCGTAACCTTGTACATACCACCAGGAAGACTCTCTACGATCGTAGCTTCGATGTTCATCGAAACCAAAGGATCTCTCGCTCTAGGTTGTTGGCTGTATGGCAGATAAGCAGGGTTTCGACAAAGAATTTTGTCACCAATGTCAAATTTCCTTTCAGGGAAGCCTTTATAGCATCTCTCTATATTCTTATGAATCATCACCTCAGTTGACTCTAACGCGCGAAGTTGCGTTTCTACGAGCTGACTTGTCATGGTATAGAGCGATGAATTGAAATGTGCAATGGAAAACTCCTCTTCACAATCATCTACATCAGATTCCTCTGTCAACTTACATTCTCTTGCCTTGGAAACATCGGGTTCAATATCTGTGCTTCTCATGAGACTTTTTGACAGGGATGAACTTGCACAAGATTGGTACAATGAGGACATTGTGAATTCGTTAGCCTTCAGATCCTCCAAACCATATACGCTCTCATCTTCAGATGTATCATTCTCGAGAAGCTGCATGTCTGTTTCATCAAAGGTGTCATCAACCTGATCATCAAGTTCACCAATCATTGTAAATTCGTCATCGTCTGGGACAATTATTTGATTGATACTTATCGGGGCCCTTCCACGATATACACGAAACGGTATGTCATCAATTGTTGCGTGCCACGTATTATTAATGACATTAGCAATACCAGGAAGCAAGCATGGCCATATCTTTGCTTGATCTTCACTATTCTTTTTCGCGAGATGCCTGGCAAGATGCTTTTTGACGCGTTTGTTAAGATTTTCTATTTGTCCTTGGGACTGAGGATGTCTTGGACGACCACGTTTGATCTTGACGTCATTTTTTTCACATAGAATCCTCACTGTTTCTGCGACGAACTCAGAACCATTGTCCGATTGCCAGATTTGGGGGTAACCTACAATGATTACAAAATGTTACTTCTTGCTGTCAATATATTTGCAGATATATAATACTGAAGGAAATCAACATCGATAACAGCTGGCGTGGTTAGATGGTTAGCCTATTTCCCTTGTCTATATTGCATTTGGCAACTTTGACGACACGTACCGTTTCATTGTGTAGCCTTTAGCCTATTCGTAGCTGCTACTCGATATAACTATGTCGATTCCCTTTAAGTATACCAGGTGACCAAAAAAGAATTTAGCAAGCTATTAATAGTAAAGTAACTTCCTGACCAAAGGTTCTTTTAATTCATGATTTATCAGTCATGTTGAGCTTTGCGAATTCGTGAAGAGTACATTTCATTTTCGATGGCTCAAGAACCTTCTTAAGATAAAGTACTGTTTGGATGCCCCCAAAATCTTTCTCCATACTAACCATTCTCAGACTGCCTCTGAAATTTGTCTGTTTAACTCAGAAAATCTGATTTGGACATGCGAAGTCCCGAAATCTGAGTTCAGATCTTACCTATATCATGCACTGAAAGCAAAAATGTTTGAAGCCTAGACTTTTTCGCATGAACTGTTCAAACGCCGAGATTTCTTATGGGACAGCCCGTAAACGTGTAAACGAGTCTAAATTTTCTTTGAATCTGGTATTTTGGACGGTAATCCTAATGGCTAAAAGTGACCATGCAGCACATCAACTGATAGCCAGGCCTTTCAGCCGAACATTGACCAATGATCTAGCTCGTGAAGTTTCTTTGGTCACCCGGAAATGTCGAGATCATCTAGGTAAAATGTCCCCTTATGGATAGCTTTTCCGCAACACTGTGCAGCAATAAATGCCAAAACTTGTTTGCATGCCCTAAATTGATGCGTAAAATATTTAAAGTATACCTTCTTTCTCAAAGATGAAGTCTGCAGCAACCACGATGTGTCTTGCATGCTTGGTGGTTATTGGAAAAAGCCAGCAAAATTTTGAAAAGCAGCACTTGATTGCCAAGACATATCTAAATCTCCATCGATTTTGTTGCATGAATTCTCTTTTCTTTTCAGGGGCCATATCAATAAGATCAAACTGTAGTCTCTCGTGGGGAAAATGCGATCTGATAGGAATTGGTGGCGTAGGTCTAGTCATCGGCAGCTTTTTGTTCAGTCGACACGTCAAACAGCTCTTCAGAAAAGCATCCACCACACTGTAGAGTCCTTTATAGTAGAAGCCACCATCCTTCACTTTATTTGCAAGGGAATGTATGCCACCTAGAATAGAATAAGTTTTAAAACTGCAAAGTGCATTTGATATTGATAATTACAGACTGAGCAAATTGTTGTATAAAATGATGTAGCCCATTTCATGTCGCCTATGATGACCGTAAGGCCGATGAAATGATGACCGATGAAACCCTCGAGGTAGCGATCAACAAACTCTGTTTATAACAACCGTTCGTTGAAGTATATCAAACAATAATTCGCTATATCATTGCAACAGAATTAAGCACAGAATATCTTGAAAATATATTCAGTTACTTGATTAAAGCACTGAAAATTTATTTCGATCACCTCCATGAAAATTTTCGTCGCCGCATAGATCATTTTTGGGCCACGGATGTGTACCAAAGGCTTGATTTCCTGAACTGCAAAACAGTTTCTCTTTTCGATAACGTACTGTTGAAATAATCCCATTATAAATCGAGTTCCGGACCAGTGCATCTATCAAACATCCCTTACTTTGTTCGGTAGTTTTGCATAGTGACCCTGTGTGCCAAATTTCAAGCGTTTGATTTGCCCGATAGGTATATGTACCCACCAGTTCTCTGGAACCATGGTTTTTATAAATCAGGCTGTTATCGAAATGAAACAAACAGTGCAGGAGACACGATCATGCATTAAATCACTAATAGAAAAGCCTCATGCCGCAACCCCAGGTCGGGGTAAAGTGGATAAAGCAAAGTGGACTAAGCAAAGTTTGTAACACAATAGAAAAAGATTTCAAAAGTATTTTTGCTGGATAAGCTGATCCAAAGACTTATGTTACGTTACTTACGTAACTTTCAAAGCAACGTTAAAAGTACTCTGGTAGCTACAGTCCCTTCGAGTGCTAAGATTTTTTCCGTCATTTTCAAGCTTGTTTTGACGGTTTCTTGAGGGAACATTCTTTGGAAAACCCCTCGTGATTTCAGAAAGGAATGCTCAATCTTAGTCACGTAAATTTTAAAGTAGATTTGAAAATGTCTACCATTGAATTACACACTTGATGATATCATCGTCTTAATCTCAAAGGAGCCATGGCCATAGACGTAGGAACCGGGGATGTACTGGGGGCACGTGCCCTCCAAGATTTTGGTATAAACTAAGAAATGCCCTTTTTAGTTTTAGAAAATGCCCCCGTTTTCTTAAGAAAAAAGTGCCTTCAAAGTGTCATGCCCCCCTCCCCCAGATGTGAGATGCTTCCTACGTCTGTGGCCGTGGCCTTTGAAACGGAAATTGCTTTTATTAACTCATCCGATACTTTTCTGCAATGTTCTGAACTACAATAGTTTCATTGAAGAATCTACTTAGAAAATAAGAGGGAATTTTCACCTGGATGACAAGAAACTGATCCATCATCATCATTGAAGTAATGCATAGACTCGAGAATCTCTTCTAAGCGCTCTTTGTATAGTAACTTTTTTGTGGATTTCACTTCATGAGATTTTCTGTCATAAGTGTTGATCAGAATATGTGGGACACCAGCTTTAATCATCTCTACTTCATCATCATTGTATATCAGTTCATAAATTGGAAGATTCCTGTTATTGTTGTGTACAATTCTCCTTTTGTATTTGGCATAAAAATCTCTTTCCTTATCAAAACCATCATCTGTAAGTTTCTTTTTCAATGTGGCACCAGCCTTCAGTAGATGTAATACATTTGCAAGTTCCAAATACAGGCTTAGATTCATTTCATCCCAAGCTGAAGGTTCTATGATAGAAATCATAAGTTCAAACATTAGATACGAAGTCAGTCCATGGGAGAAACAGACAACAGGTGGTTGAACATTAGAGTACCTTAAAAATCACAGACGCTTGACTGAGTACCTCAGAACCAAATTTTTGCAATGTCTTAATCAGAAGCAATCATTCGAACTAATACATGCCACAGCAAAAAGATCAGTAAATCGGACGTATTTTGAAATCTTTGAAGCCAAGTTTGCTCTCGCTGTACACTCACTGTGTAGTTTGCGCTCACGGTAATTTAGTTGTTTTGCACTCACTGTGGTAGAAACATTACCAACGTTTGACTTAACTTTATCAGAATACTGCAATTTTTAAGTGTATGTGGTAGTGTTTGATGGAGATGTGGCAGCCTCTTCTTACTCACAACTAATTAGGGACAGCGCAAAATTTATTATATTACATGGCCGGTGGAGAAGAAAAATTGTTGCAAAAAAATCTGCTCGCCCCGTGTGAAATCATTGCAAAAATAAAGCTGCCCAGTCACCTTTTCCTTAAAAATGCATCTGCCCCGTATTCATGAACAAAAGCTGTTTAATAGTGCTACATAGTATCACCGATGAATTAGCCACATACCATATGAAAGGCAGTTTACCTCTATAAGAATCTTTGTCAATGAATGATGAATCCTTCTTGAAAGAAACTAACAACGACATTTGGCCTCATTTATACACATCTTTGCCCACATTTCTCAACTTACATGATCCACAATTTGTCCTCAAGGTGAGCCATTTTGTATTTAAAAGTTTATCCGGAGCTCAAAGTTTTTAGAGCTCATAAAAAAGTTACTGCCTCGTTTAAGCCCGCCATATTGCTTAATAAAAAGTGTTGACCCAGTTGCGTACAAGCTCAAAAAAGTAATTGCCCTGTTACGTTTTGCACCGGCCATGTTATGAAATAAACTTTGCACAGTCCCTTAGACATAGGGGCGTATCACTGTCTAGAGACCCCGTACGCTTTTGGCATAAATTAGTTCGTTTTAACAAGAATTCGTAAAAAATCCTATTGTTTAAAGTATCTCTTATACTTTTTTGAAAGTGTGATACACCCCTCGTAGTAGATTATAGTTATAACCGTTACTGTTAAGTTACTGTTTGATATATAAAGAGAAAACGTCAAAGTTGTGGTGTTTTATTTCGTCTCATTGGCTCGGCCCAACCAAGACAACAAGTCCTGCAGGTAGCTAACGTATCAGTCAGACACAAAGATATGTACAGATTGCAATTTGCAGCTATTTTGAACGATCCTTGAAATTTCTTGACACTTGGAGATGTAGATCTTAATTTAGAACGCGATTTCTATGTCTATTCCTCGTGACGACCGTTAGTGAGATAAGCATATCAATGGTATATCAAGGACAATTTGCATAGAGGTTTCGAAAATATATCCAATGTTATAGACTTTTCGCATCAAACGTATATGGTCAAGACGAAAACTTGAATTTGAAAATCTCAGATATTTTGCTTCAATAACTCCTCAGTCCCTGAGGTTTTTTCCTCGTCACACTTTCATTTGTATTTACATGTATGTCCAGGTAGATTTTTCAAGGCAGATAACAAGGCTTGTGCCCTTTAATTTCCAAAACTCTCATTCACTAGTGTCATACAATTGATCTGTTTGCATGACACTTTGGACAACAAGACTGAAACAAGGCAATGTTTCAAACTAAGATGTAAAAAATTTTCTCATCAATACCTTTTCGTGCATCATCCTGACCATCGGAGGTAGTCGGTTGTTCTCCTTCCATTGTGTTTGACTATTTGCCCTGTAAATTTAAAAATATCATCAAAAATTCCACACGCATAATAAAAAATCCGATGTGCAGTTCAAATGCTATTTGTTATGATATGGTAAATTTCATACATACAGTTTTTTATTGAGAAGATATGAAACTTACCAGTGGATCAGGTTTTAGTAAATGGTTAAGTAATTACTCCCGTTGCCAACAGGAAGAATTTTCAGGAACACTCCCCTTAATACTTAGAAATGGTCCTTTTTACCATTTATCATCCTGCAATGGTCCTTGATGGCTCAACTCTTCCTCATCAAAATGTTGCTAATCGATCTGCCCAGCGTGACATGAATATTCCCCTGTTTCCAGTTACAAGGGACTTCCTTAGTTGCCATATTTTTACTTCTTTTGTCTCAGGTACTCATGGTACTAAGTTGCGAAATTTCGGCAAGAAGTGAATTATGACTGGAAGAAAAAAGAAAATCTTTCGTCGCTTCCATTTTAAAAACGGCACAGAAAATTTTCTCTGCTATTTTAGTTCGGGTGCATTCTTGTTTTTCAAGTGGTGTACCTAAGAAGGAATGCGGCGTCCTAAGTAATTCTCGAACAATGTTAGCAGAGGCATTCTAAGCCAAAGTAGAATGCATGTCATCAAAAATTTTCCTGGTGACTTTACCCTGGACCCATCCATTTCAATATCCCCAGTTGTCTTAGCTTGTACATGCCTGCCGTTGGCTGTAGGGATCCTTACTTGCTACCACTGAGGGGAAATCTCATCAAATGATGATTTAAAGAATCTGTACGCTGAAGAACAATTTCTTTTGCAAAAGTTTCTTACAAAAAACACTGTAGACTGACAAGACAATGATAGAGTAGCGAAAGGAGACAGCTCCTTGATTATCAAGATCGAACAACCAGCACCAAATCATTTTGCAGTAAAGCTGAGAAGATCCATTTCGTATTTTGTACTTGATATGTTGGACCGCTTGTAATTGCACAAGAATTCTTTTGCTTTCTTAGTAACTTGCTATAATGAGCATAAAGATCCAAATTGAACAAAACATCTTGCCTATTTTGTGTTCAATGTAGTCATGCTCTGCCAATGTTGTCATATTTAGGTGTTTTCGGTCCATTTTTTATGTAGATTTCGAATTTTGAAGTAATTTTTTTGAAATTCTGCGTCAGTGCCTTGTGACATCACAAATAATTCACTAGGAAACCTTTGAGAGCGCGTGGCCGAGTGGTTAAGGCGTCTGACTCGTAAACCAAAGATCAGAACGGCCGTAGGCTCAAATCCCGCGCTGGACACTTTGGTCGCTGTCCGTAACTCTAGCCCGGGTCAACCAGAGGCATGTGAGGGAAATCTGGTAGCTGCGGCGGACTGATGGTAAAACATCCGTGGCCCCTGCTGGAAATAAGTCTCTCAGACTTTCGCAGGCTAGCCACGTTAAATATGATTACGTACCTACCTACCTACCTGCCTACCTGGAATAATAGCAATCTCTTCAACTATTTAATTTTGACGGAAGAAAGCGATGCTACCGATGCAATATTTCTTCCGCTTGAACATATCCAAAATAAGTGAATTATCCCAGATGAAAATTGCACAAAGTATTCTCGAAACCTCCTTAGTTCAAAGGACAACTAACGCACAATTTCAGAAAAATTGAATCGTAATTCAGAATCTACATGGAAATGGGATCTACAGTAACTAAGAAGTACAAAATAGGCAGAGCAGTTGTTCTCGGTATTGCCCTACCAATATCTTTGCCACATTTCCTGTAATTGAATTAATACGAACAAGTATGGCAAGCGAAATGCCCCGGGGGAGGTACTTGGCCTACGAACATACGGGAAGGTGTCGCTGGAAAATCTAAAAAGCTACCCTGTCCCGGAGTAGAATTTTCTTGAACAATACCCTGTCCTTTTGTTTCTTCAGACAAAACTGTGCTCTGCAAGGAAATTTGTGTGAAATCTATCGAAAAATGTAGAAATATGGCCTTCTAAGCAATTTGAATCACATTCGCGGCCTGAAACGACCTTTCGGAGTCAAAAATGACAAATATGGATCCTGTCATGGAGCCGATTTTCACAAAAATGATACCCTGTCCTGGAGTCGGAATCCTGAAAATGATACCCTGTTCAGCGGCACGTCCCCGTACAGAAAAATATATGAGTACCCCCCCCCCCCGGGCGAAATGCACAAGTATTCGAAAAAACCACTTTCTCTATCGATAAACTAGGTTTTTCATAGCCTACGCGCAGACTCTCCCATCCAACCAAAAGGAAATGTGGAAAAACTACTTTTCCATTTGGTTGGAGAGTCTGCGCGAGGCTAGGTTTTTCACTGAGGTATTTTGACTGATAAAGTGGAGTTTTCGGTGAGAAACTAGATTTTCCGTTTCAAAAAAATGATTTTTCGGCAAAAATGTGGGTTTCTCACTTGAAAAAGTTGGTTTCTACCGATGCCGTAGGTTTCTCGACCCGTGGGTTTATCGCTGAAAAGCGGGGTTTTCGTCGAAAAAGTAGGTTTCCCACTGATAAGTACGTGTTCAACCAATAAAGTGGGTTTCTCATTTGAAAAGTAGGTTTTCAGGTGAAAGAGTGGGTTTCTCCCTGATAAAGTAGGTTTCTGAAGCGAAAAATGGGTTCTTCCTCGAGAAAGTTGGACCAACAACTGTTATATTTCCTTCAGGACGGTGTCTGTAGAGGGTAGAGATACATGGGTCAACACTCGCATGTCCCTCGTCTAATTGAACCCAACGGCGATTCACATATTCAACGCCCCATCGACTGTATTTTCTTGCGAAAGCTACCCCTAAATCCTGGTTTTAATAAATTGCAGTTCATCACCAATTTAACGTTCTGTTTTCATATGAAATTGTTGCCTTGCAGCTGCATCGAAAGTTGATTGGCGATTGTCGCCGATGCTCCCAAGGACTTAGGTTTCGTTAATAGTAATTCATTTTAACTGAAGTATAATTATTGCTTTGTCTGGTTACAAAAAGAATATTGTCATTAGCGCTTGTATGTTTACCTTTGTTGAAGCAACGACTTTGAAAAAAACATGCGATTAATTTTGAGTAAACAGTTATCACCTTTTCGTTGCTTACGTAATAGATTTCGTGTGCATGTCTCACACAAGAGTGAATAGTTGCACACAATTGAATAGGCTCTGATAAATGAGTACTCATCTTTCAAACGTGACAACAAAAGATTGTTCGATCGCCGTAACGCATTCTTTCGTTTTAAAGTAGACCAAACCTTCCAGTGCGGTTTTTCTATCCTTGCTGTTAGCCTGTAAACAGGCCTCAGCCTGGCTCCTTGCGTCAACTCGACCGCGTTCGTTTGAGGGTACTGGGCGCGAAGGAAGCGATTTGTGGACGCCTCACTGTGATCCATTAGGACATTTTTTATCAAATTAATGCCAACAAAATAAAGTTCCTAATCCTAATAAAATTTTAGACTTGTGACATGAACCATAACCTAGGGGTTCGTGAGCTGCAAATTTTTTTAGATCGATCAACCAAAGGCGAAGACATTGATTTTTGAAATTTGGCCTGAATCAGATCTTTGTTTAAATGACTGGAAGAGGCATGGCACTGTTTTGACAGCAAATTACAATTCCTTGTATCTAGGCTCAGACTTCAACGATCTCTTTCATTTTAGTCTCATAATGATCCTCCAAATGTGTGCTTTGAGGCTATGTAAAGTATGCTCAAATACTTTGCCTTTTATGACATTTTGGACCATTTCACAATGGTACTTTTCAATAAAATTTTTGTCTTCAAAAATCAATCGTAAAATTAAAAGCTAAAGACAAAAAAGTATGTTTCGTTATGCTCTTCTAAATAATGTCAGCAATTAGAAACACCATTTTTGCAGCACATGAACCCCTGGGTTATGGTACATGTCTCAAACGCAAAATCAAGCAGGAATCGAAAACTTCAAATTTTGGTTAAATTCGATGCTCTGGATCACAGTGCGCCTGAACAAAAACCAGCAAAACTTCTCAAACTTCTCAATCCTTATTAGGAAACTGGTAACTGGAAAACTATTTCTCGTTCCTGCTAAAAACGTTATCAAAGTCAAAAACTGAAAATTACATACCTATTGGTCTCTATGTTCAGCATCTTCCAATTGATGTCTTTGCTTCGACTGCAAGGGACTGCAAGTGACAAGGTACGCCTTCCAGACTACAATTTATACACTTTTGAGGAATGCTAAATGTAGCAAACTTCAATACCTTCTACTTTTGCTCCAATCCAAAGAAACAAACAAACAAAGATATTTCGCAGGGTGAAATGAACAAAAAAACATAAAAGTGTTCCTCTCTTTTCTTTGGCGTCAAGCTCTCATAATTAGCAATGAATCGCTTTTCAACAGCTGCATACCTTTTGCTATATGAAACCAAGGTATGAAACAAAGATATTTTGCAGGATGAAATGAACAAAAAAACATAAAAGTGTTCCTCTCTTTTCTTTGGCGTCAAGCTCTCATAATTAGCAATGAATTGCTTTTCAACAGCTGCATACCTTTTGCTATATGAAACCAAGGTATGAAACAAAGATATTTTGAAGGATGAAATGAACAATGAACCATGAACCATAAAAGTGTTCCTCTCTTTTCTTTGGCGCCAAGCTCTCATAATTAGCAATGAATTGCTTTTGGAAAGCTGCATACCTTTTGCTATATGAAACCAAGGTATGAACATGGTATGAAACAATGATATTTTGCAGGATGAAATGAACAATGAACCATAAAAGTGTTCCTATGTCTTCTTTGGCGCCAAGATCTCACAATTAGCAATGAATTGCTTTTCAACAGCTGCATACCTTTTGCTATATGAAACCAAGGTATGAAACAAAGATATTTTGCAGGATGAAATGAACAAAAAAACATAAAAGTGTTCCTCTCTTTTCTTTGGCGTCAAGCTCTCATAATTAGCAATGAATTGCTTTTAAAAAGCTGCATACCTTTTGCCATATGAAAACCAAGGTATCAAACAAAGATATTTTGCAGGATAAAATGAACAATGAACCATAAAAGTGTTCCTATGTTTACTTTGGCGCCAAGATCTCACAATTAACAATGAATTGCTTTTAAAAGGCTACATACCTTTTGCTCTATGAAAACCAAGGTATCAAACAAAGATCTTTCACAGGGTGAAATGAACAATGAACCATAGAAGTGTTCCTCTCTTTTCTTTGGCGTCAAGCTCTCATAATTAGCAATGAATTGCTTTCAAAAAGCTGCATACCTTTTGCTATATGAAACCAAGGTATGAAACAAAGATATTTTGAAGGATGAAATGAACAATGAACCATAAAAGTGTTCCTCTCTTTTCTTTGGCTCCAAGCTCTCATAATTAGCAATGAATTGCTTTTGGAAAGCTGCATACCTTTTGCTATATGAAACCAAGGTATGAACATGGTATGAAACAAAGATATTTTGCAGGATGAAATGAACAATGAACCATAAAAGTGTTCCTCTCTTTTCTTTGGCGTCAAGCTCTCATAATTGGCAATGAATTGCTTTTAAAAAGCTGCATACATTTTGCTATATGAAAACCAAGGTATAAAACAAAGATATTTCGAAGGGTGAAATGAAATTACAAGATCTTAAAGTTAGCAACTGATTGCTTTCAGGATATTACAAACAATAAATTGGTTCCATTTTTGATGCAGCAAATTTCATAATTTCTTAATTTCAACCCAATAGTATGGATCGTTGTTACAAGAGCTTTCGAATGATGTATAACTTTAATGAAATTCGTTTAGGGAGAGGGGTTAGAATGATTGAAGAACTTTCGTCCCAAATGTTCAAAAATGAAATAGTTGCATTTTTGACCCCGCAAATTTCATAATTTCTTAATTTCAATTCAATAGTAGGAATCCTCGTTAAAAGAGCTTTTGAATGATGCATAATTCTAAAGTAATCCGTTTAGGAAGAGGGGTTAGAATGATTGAAGAACTTTCGTCCCAAATGTTCAAAAATGAAAAAGTTGCATTTTTTACCCCGCAAATTTCATAATTTCTTAACTTCGACCCAATAGTATGAATCCTTATTACAGGAGCTTTCGAATGATGTATAATTTTAATTAAATCCGTTTAGGGATAAGGGTTAGAATGATTGAAGAACTTTTGTCCCAAATGTTCAAAAGTGAAATAGTTGCATTTTTGACCCCGCAAATCTCATAATTTCTTAATTTCGACCTAATAGTAGGAATCCTCGTTAAAAGAGCTTTTGAATGATGCATAATTCTAAAGAAATCCGTTTAGGAAGAGGGGTTAGAATGATTGAAGAACTTTTGTCCCAAATGTTCAAAAATGAAATAGTTGCATTTTTGACCCCGCAAATTTCATAATTTCTTAATTTCGACCCAATAGTATGAATCCTCGTTAAAAGAGCTTTCGAATGATGTATAACTTTAATGAAGTCCGTTTAGGGATAAGGGTTAGAATGATTGAAGAACTTTCGTCCCAAATGTTCAAAAATGAAATAGTTGCATTTTTGACCCCTCAAATTTCATAATTTCTTAATTTCGACCCAATAGTATGAATCCTTGCTACAAGAGCTTTCGAATGATGTATAACTTTAATGAAGTCCGTTTAGGGAGAGGGGTTAGAATGATTGAAGAACTTTTGTCCCAAATGTTCAAAAATGAAATAGTTGCATTTTTGACCCCACAAATTTCATAATTTCTTAATTTCGACCCAATAGTATGAATCCTCGTTAAAAGAGCTTTCGAATGATGTATAATTTTAATGAAATCCGTTTAGGGAGAGGGGTTAGAATGATTGAAGAACTTTTGTCCTAAATGTTCAAAAGTGAAATAGTTGCATTTTTGACCCAGCAAATTTCATAATTTCTTAATTTCGACCCAATAGTATGAATCCTTGTTAGAAGAGCTTTCGAATGATGTATAACTTTAATGAAGGCCGTTTAGGGATAAGGGCTAGAATGATTGAAGAACTTTCGTCCCAAATGTTCAAAAATGAAATAGTTGCATTTTTGACCCCGCAAATTTCATAATTTCTTAATTTCGACCCAATAGTATGAATCCTTGTTACAAGAGCTTTCGAATGATGTATAACTTTAATGAAGTCCGTTTAGGGAGAGGGGTTAGAATGATTGAAGAACTTTCGTCCCAAAGGTTCAAAAATGAAATAGTTGCATTTTTGACCCCGCAAATTTCATAATTTCTTAATTTCGAACCAATAGTATGAATCCTTGTTACAAGAGCTTTCGAATGATGTATAACCTAAATGAAGTCCGTTTAGGGATAAGGGTTAGAATGATTGAAGAACTTTCGTCCCAAATGTTCAAAAATGAAATAGTTGCATTTTTGACCCCGCAAATTTCATAATTTCTTAATTTCGACCCAATAGTATGAATCCTTGCTACAAGAGCTTTCGAATGATGTATAACTTTAATGAAATCCGTTTAGGGAGAGGGGTTAGAATGATTGAAGAACTTTCGTCCCAAATGTTCAAAAATGAAATAGTTGCATTTTTGACCCCGCAAATTTCATAATTTCTTAATTTCGACCCAATAGTATGAATCCTTGTTACAAGAGCTTTCGAATGATGTATAACTTTGATGAAGTCCGTTTAGGGAGAGGGGTTAGAATGATTGAAGAACTTTCGTCCCAAAGGTTCAAAAATGAAATAGTTGCATTTTTGACCCCGCAAATTTCATAATTTCTTAATTTCGAACCAATAGTATGAATCCTTGTTACAAGAGCTTTCGAATGATGTATAACCTAAATGAAGTCCGTTTAGGGATAAGGGTTAGAATGATTGAAGAACTTTCGTCCCAAATGTTCAAAAATGAAATAGTTGCATTTTTGACCCCGCAAATTTCATAATTTCTTAATTTCGACCCAATAGTATGAATCCTTGCTACAAGAGCTTTCGAATGATGTATAACTTTAATGAAGTCCGTTTAGGGATAAGGGTTAGAATGATTGAAGAACTTTCGTCCCAAATGTTCAAAAATGAAATAGTTGCATTTTTGACCCCGCAAATTTCATAATTTCTTAATTTCGACCCAATAGTATGAATCCTTGCTACAAGAGCTTTCGAATGATGTATAACTTTAATGAAATCCGTTTAGGGAGAGGGGTTAGAATGATTGAAGAACTTTCGTCCCAAATGTTCAAAAATGAAATAGTTGCATTTTTGACCCCACAAATTTCATAATTTCTTAATTTCGACCCAATAGTATGAATCCTTGTTAGAAGAGCTTTCGAATGATGTATAACTTTAATGAAATCCGTTTAGGGAGAGGGGTTAGAATGATTGAAGAACTTTCGTCCCAAATGTTCGAAAATGAAATAGTTGCATTTTTGACCCCGCAAATTTCATAATTTCCTAATTCCTACCCAATAGTATGAATCCTCTGCACAAAAACTTTTAAAAGATATATAATGTTAATGAAATATTTTTAGGGATAGGGCTCAAAACATTTACGGTAGTATTGTTCAAAAGATGAAAATTTGTATCTTTCAAATTTTCACCCCCGATCTATGACAATGTTTTAATTTCCCCCAATAATATAAATCGTTGGCACAAAAGTTTTCAAATGATATCCAGCCTTAAAGAAACTATTTGAGATAAGTCTGGTTCAGGGAATCTGCAGTGGACGCTAGGCCTAATAGTAGCTTTGGCGGAAATTGTTGGTGATTGGGGAGGAAAGGCTTTAGAATTTGACAAGACTCAAATTGTCCATGATAGTCCGAAACTTCGTAGGTAGGATCAAGGCTGCAATGAAGGAACCGCTTACCGTCAAGAACGAGAATTTTTGTCTCTCCGGGGGGGGGGGCTGCAACTACCATATATACAGGTATTGGATGTGCCACTTTTGCAATGCCTTTTTCGGGTAGAAAATAAATTTTATGGTGTCTCTGTTGGAAAGATCACAAATGGACATGAATTTTCGCATGCCAGTTTTGAAAGTAACTCTGTAGGGTATCGAATTCGATCAAATTTCATATATGTGGTCAAGATTTTGTGTTTTTCTCACAATTTTAGGGCATATCTTTTGGATGGCCCGTAAATTTTGAGGTATAGTCTTCTAAAAAATTAAACGGAAAAATCAAGAGCGACAAGCTTAATATATTGAGAGAAGCAGGTTCGAGATATAAACAGAGTGCTTATACTCAAATAAAAAAGACATCTTGTAACTAAATCATGGGAAGACTACCCATAAAGGTCGCTATCATTTCTATGACTATAGTGCAAAAAACGGGATCGATTGTCGAAGATTTATCGAAAAGTATCGATTTTCACACTTGATAAGGAACGGTATCATTTACTTATCATTTTATAATAAGAATATTATAAAAATAACCAAATCGGTTATGGTTGTAGAATTGATACAAAAATAAGTCATTTCATTTTTCACAAGCAGTCTCTTATCATTTCATGCCCTGCGCTAAAAAAATTTAGAGCTTCCCTCGGTCCAGCGACAAGACCTACTGGTATTTTTTATTCCAAGTTATGAATTTTGGCCAGTACTAGATGTTTCTTAAAATCCTCAGATTTTGAGAATTTTTGAGCACTCGGAATTGCTTTCGAGTTTCTTCAAGGTTCCATAGCCCAAACCCTAACTCTAACCCTAACTCTAACCCTAACTCTCGCCCTAACCCTAACCCTAACCCTAACGAACCCCTAACCTTCATGCTCACTTACTGCGCTCATTTCAAAACAATGCTCATAAAGCCTTTCTAGTTTCTGGGCATTGCTCAAGTTACTTCGGAGTTATTTGATGCAGATATAGTTATTTGTTATCTGAAAATTGTAAACTTTGCCCAAATTCGTGGTTTCTTATAAAAACATGCGTGTGTGCATTGAATGACTGCAGTACTCTGACGTTGCAGAACAACAGAAATCAATGGATTATCGCTTTAATCACTTGGCCAATCCCCAAAATCAATAGAATTCGTGATTTCTAATCATGATAAATGAAGTCTGCATAATTAAGAACCTCGATATAAAGGCCGCCCGTTGATTGGACCATAACGTAATGTATGTACTGTTCGGGAAAAGACACTTTCTCTATGGAGGACACAAATTCTACGGCACACACGAGACAACATTCGACCCAGAACGAGAGCGAGGTTAGCCCTTTCGCAGGTGGTCGTGATGACAGGGAATTTATGTGATATTTGGCCATACCCAGGACGTGCTTCCACATTTTCGCCGTGGAGCTTCTCCAATACATTTCTTTAGCGTCACTAAAAAGCATCGTTCGCCTCATATGCTTACAAAAATCATCCCTCAAAAGTTCGTACTGCTTTTCCATTCATCTCACATGTCCGCGCAGTTTCATAATTTATCCGACGTTCGCACACAATTTATGCACACTTCGCCTTTGTTCCGTTAATATATTCAAAGGCCAATGCTCCCTATAAATTTATGCTGGTGCAAATTTTCGGAAACGAGGTTTATGGAGGTGTGGCTCTCCACCGCAGCCGCAGTACCGTTCAATGTTCTCTTGGAAGAAATTCGCGCGTCGTGAAATGAGGGACTCGACAGACTGAAGGGTAGAGTTATATTGGCGAACTATAAGCCATAAATGTTTCGAAAATTTGCTGAAAGACTTTGTCAAACCGAACAAGATAAGTTCGCCACCATTTCATAAAGTTCTCACATCATTTCTTTCAAACTTCAACTAGCAAAAGAGACATGCTTACAGAAGCACAGTGCGAACGTCTGGATCCGCCCCTGGCACGCACTACACAAAATTGAGCGGCGTTACGCAGACAGCATACAGCTCAAATCCTTACTGGTTGCTAAAGCACGCGGAAATCATCCAGTTCCACGGTAGTCAGCCAATCAAATAGCCCCTTTCTAACCACGTGATACCAAGTTGGCCGTTCAAAGTGGATTCTTGAGTACCCTCACGAAAGTTGAAATGGCTACTAAGTTACAATAATTACATGGAATTTTCTTTGATAAATCAGTAGAAGGGATGCCCCTCTATAGTTTGTAGCATGCTTGGAAAAATATCTCATTTGGAGCCAAAATTACAGTCATTTTTCGGTCGAAGGATGTTGACATTCGTTCAAACATCGATAAAAATCGCTGCAAATGAGATATAAGGATAAAAATCTCAGCAATTATGGATATTGCCCTAAGCAATAACCCAAGCACCGTCCCTTCAATTACATCTCAAAATTTCAGGTGATTTTTAAAGATTTCTGCCGGAATTGTGATCTGGGCCTAAACTTCTTACCGATTAAAACTCATTCGTTGACTCCAAAACGGCTTAGTTTGTATTCTTGAGCTAAACGATTCACTTACCAACGACTGAATGATCTATTTGGCTTCATTTTCCATTTAGATGTCTCCAAATTTCGTTTAAAACATCCAGTCTTGAGCAACTTCTTGCGAATCTGTCTCGTTCCATATTTCCTCTGCAAGCGCCAGCAATCTGTTCAAAAGCGTCTTATCGATAGGCTTTGTGCTACAGATAATGCGATTCGATACAGTTCATACACTCGTAAATAGATATGGCATTGCCTGATTTTGCTCAATTCATTGAAAAGGGAAACAAAAAGGATGAAACATTTTTTGGCTGTTTGGTTCACCAATGAATTGATCTTACACAAAACAACAAAGCAACAAAAAGTTTGTGCAAGAAATGTGTCAGATCTATTCATGAGTCAATAAAGTTAAACAAAAGGTTAACAGCGGTAAACTTTCAACACAACAAAACATTAGTTTTCTTGCTTTGTGTAAGATCTATTCATTGGTGAACCAAACAGCCAAAAAGGTTTCATCCATTTTGTTTCCATTTGAATGAATTGAGCAAAATCAGGCGTGCCATATCTATTTACGAGTGTATGAACTGTATCGAATCGCATTATCTGTAGAACAAAGCCTATCGATGAGACGTTTTTGAGGAGATTGCTGGCGCTTGCAGAGAAAATATGGAACGAGACAGATTTGCAAGAAGTTGCTCAAGACTGGATGTTTTAAACGAAATTTGGAGACATCTAAATGGAAAATGAAGCCAAATAGATCATTTAGTCGTTGGTAAGTGAATCGTTTAGCTCAAGAATACAAACTAAGCCCTTTTGGAGTCAACGAATGAGTTTTAATCGGTAAGAAGAGGAGGGTGCCCGCGCCCCGGCCAGTGGCCGGGGCATGGCCGGGGCAGGCCGGGGCTACTGGCCGGGGCATTTCCAGAACTTTTCCATTTATTTTGCCAACCCCGGCCAGCCCCGGCCATCTTCAAGTGTATTTATGATCTAATTTGCCACAGTTGCTTAATTCAGCATATCTCTGAGAGGTAAAAAGCTTACATATTCTTTAAGGCAGAAAGAATAGGGGATCTGGATCAACTGCTCCCTCCCAGTTGTGATCAAAGTTGGAAAATTTACCAAACAAGAAAAAGGAGGTGCCCGCACCCCGGCCAGTGGCCGGGGCTACTGGCCGGGGCATTTCCAGAACTTTTCCGCTTATTTTGCCAGCCCCGGCCAGCCCCGGCCATCTACAATTGGGCTCCAGCCATCAGAACTTTTCCATTTATTTTGACAGTCCCGGCCGGCCCCGGCCAGCCCCGGCCAGTGGCCGGGGCGCGGGCACCCTCCTGTAAGAAGTTTAGGCCCAGATCACAATTCCGGCAGAAATCATTAAAATCACCTGCGATATTGAGATGTAATTTAAGGGACAGTGCTTGGGTTATTGCCTAGGGCAATATCCATAATCGCTGAGATTTTTATCCTTATATCTCATTTGCAGCGATTTTTATCGATGTTTGAACGAATGTCAATATTCTTCGACCGGAAAATGACTGTAATTTCGGCTCCAAATGAGATATTTTTCCAAGCACGCTACAAACTGTAGAGGGGCATCCCTTCTACTGATTTATCAAAGAAAATTCCCTTCTACTGATTTATCAAAGAAAATTCCATGTAATTATTGTAACTTATACCCTATTCACACTGCAAGATAAACCAGTTTAAACTAAATCAGGTTATCGAATGGAGTCTTCTAATTGGGCAATCCAACGAATCCAAAGCATTTGATGGGAGTCACTAATTCAAGATTCAAGATCCAAGATTCAAGATTCAAGATCCGGAATTCAAGATTCACACTAATTCTAGATCCGGAATTCAAGATTCACACTAATTCTAGATCCGGAATTCAAGATTCACACTAATTCTAGATCCGGAATTCAAGATTCACACTAATTCTAGATCCGGAATTCAAGATTCACACTAATTCTAGATCCGGAATTCAAGATTCACACTAATTCTAGATCCGGAATTCAAGATTCACACTAATTCTAGATCCGGAATTCAAGATTCACACTAATCCTAGATTCGGAATTCAAGATTCACACTAATTCAAGATCCAGAATTCAAGATTCACACTAATTCAAGATCCGGAATTCAAGATTCACACTAATTCAAGATCCGGAATTCAAGATTCACAATAATTCTAGATCCGGAATTCAAGATTCACAAGAAACTCATCTTTTTGTAAGAAACCAAGTTCACGGGCCGTTGGGTGGTAGGGATTCCAAGGTGTTTCTTGCGTTTTTCTGGCTGGAAATCTACACTGATTCCTCAATTCTTTACAATGGCTCCTTAAAGGGTAGTTGCAGCAAAAGGTAAACAAACATACTGGCCTAGACAAGCCAATATCATCATTTGAATAAAAACTTCCTTGATTAATTAGGCTAGAACAAAGGAAGATACAATTTCCTAACAGCCTTAGGATGCTTGGCCTAACCAAGTTGACAAACTTTTGCAGGGTGAGAGCAAAGTCTCTGACACTTGTTTACCTGCAAAGAATCTCTATTTCGTTAAGTTATCTTACAGATATCAGGATAAACCTATGAAAATATACAAATTTGTGGGAAATATGCCAGAACGGTGCAACTGCCAAACAAGTAATATCATCTAACTTGCAATCAAAACAAGATCAAAATTCACCACTACTATATGGGTCAAATTTCCTTTGAGTGAAAGCTGAAAATTCCAAAATTTCCGTAGCTTTTTCTGAGGGGCATTTAACCATAAAAATATCTCACAAATCTTTGGCAAAGATCCTTCTGTTTCAAGAAAAATCCATCAAAATCCATAAAAATTCATTTGTTCTGAAAAAATCTTGGACGCTTTTTCGATTGGAAGAAACGCCCCTTGGCTGTTCAATCCAAGAGGATGTTTTAACTCTGAGCCTACCATCTCTTATCAGCTGTTTCTTGTGAATGTTTATTTTACATACACTTTTCTCTTCTGTCTTTAGATGTTCTGCAGATATTGAAGAAAATAACAGATATATGTTAACATAAGAACATAAATCTTAGCACGGAACAGACTGTGTTTACATCTCTTATCCGTCACCCGTTGTGCAAAGTGAATACTGTAGCTTCCAACACACATTTGATAAGAATCTCTTTGAAGAAACTTGACTCTCAGATAACAAAAATTATCAAACTTCAGTACTGGGACAAATCAATGAAGAAACTTTTCTTCTTATCAAGGAAATCTATGGCATTCAGTACCTTTAACTTTCTGTTCACTTCTTGTACAAGTATCTTAAATAACTAAGAATTTGGGCCATTGCTGAAAGTGTTTTGAAATGTTCACTATATGCCCTCAAAACAAGGTTTTCTGAAGCCTTTACAATGTTTAGGCAAGTACCTTTAAGTAATCTGATTTTCTGATGAGTTTCTTGTATAAGTTGTTTCTTGTAAAAAATTATTTGATTGCAAATCAACCATTTATTCAAAGATTTCCAGGTGAAAATACAGCGAAAAATAAAAAATGTCAAAACACCCAGTTTGTCCTAAAAATTCTTTAGAAGCCTGAATTAGTGTGAATCTTGAATTCCGAATCTAGGATTAGTGTGAATCTTGAATTCCGGATCTAGAATTAGTGTGAATCTTGAATTCCGGATCTAGAATTAGTGTGAATCTTGAATTCCGGATCTAGAATTAGTGTGAATCTTGAATTCTGGATCTAGAATTAGTGTGAATCTTGAATTCCGGATCTAGAATTAGTGTGAATCTTGAATTCCGGATCTAGAATTAGTGTGAATCTTGAATTCCGGATCTTGAATCTTGAATCTTGGATCTTGAAT